>RWGZ01001153.1:240919-268688 GCA_009725065.1 Utricularia reniformis | reverse complement strand
TTGTAACACGAGATGTGAAATTTTGTGAAGATATCTTCCCATCTCAATCAAATTTTAAGATTCGTGGATATGCAGATGCAGATTGGGCAAATTGCCCTACTACAAAGAAATCTCTAACTAGGTATTGTGTTTTATTTGGAGATGCTCTAATCTCCTGGAACACTAAGAAACAAGCTTTTGTTTCAAGATCCTCATCTGAGGCAGAATATCGTAGTCTAGCTACATTGGTGTGTGAGCTCAAATGGTTATCATATCTCCTCAAAGATTTACAGATTAATACAGAGACTCCAATCAAGGTCTACTGTGATATCAAAGCCGCAATTGATATTGCTAATAATATGGTATTTCACGAGCGCACGAAACATATAGAAGTAGATTGTCATTTTATTCGGAATGAGCTTAAAAGTGGATTTATTGATTTGATTCAAGTGCGTTCGCATGAACAGACGGCTGATGTCTTCACAAAAGCCCTGCCTTGTTCAAGTTTTAAACAATGCATATCCAAGTTGTCGCTGCACATGACAAACCCACCTCCAACTTGCAGGCGACATGTTGAAATTATGAATGGAAATACAGCAGCCGAAAATAAGTTATTGATGAAAGTTAAAAGAAATGTTTTGCATATCACTTAAGCGGCTACAACAGCTTTATTGTTCTGTCTTATTTGTACATATAGATTAGATTAGCTATAGTTTTCTATATAGGTATAAGTTGTATAAAACTCTATTGAACATTCGAAGGAAAGTCGTGAAAATTCTCCAATCTTTTACAACACATGATATCGGATGAAGATTTGAGGGTGATTGTAAATCATATTCAAATAATATCAATTAAATTGTTGGGACAAATATCTTCATCTTCTTGTTGCGAAATAAACAGGAGCACATATGCATTTATATAATCAGTAAAGAGAAACATAATAACTGTTTAACGAGCTGAAGATTTGGTATATGTCCATAACAATCTTCGATTGTTATCAAGGAAGACATCAAACTACATAGAAGGACATTCAAAGTTTTGGGATGTGGTGGGAAATGGACATGAATTGATGGAAGAGGTTGGTGTTTTTGAGATCGCAAACTTATCTTTGGATTGTCTTGATTTGGAAGCTATGATGTTCCCATCGAAGAAAATGTGAATATTTGATTACCTAATTAATAATTTAATATGACATGTTTGACATTATATTATTATTTCTAGTTAAAATATTTCATATTGTTTTTGGCTTGATGAAGAACCAAAACTCAAAATGATGTACAAATAAATAAGTTAAGTCTTATTTCTATTATTTTTTTCCAAATATAAAAAATAATTAAAAATTTTAATATAAAATAAAAATAGAAAACTCTTTACGAGTCCTATTCTTTTGATAAATCCGAATCTTCGCATTCGAGTGAACAAATCTGATCTCGTCTAAAAATATTCTAGAGAGTTTGTTTATGATCACTCAATTTTCTTTATATAATTTGGAGTTCAATTCTTGTGGGAACGCGAACGATATACGAGGTTGGGCCCACAATGTGTGAGCTACGTCCTCGGGAGAGCGAATCTCTACCTTGGTTTTCACTATAATAATCAAGAGGTACAGTCACAATCAAGAGGTATCGATAATCTGAGGGATAACAGCACGAAAAACGATCAAATCTGCTCCGTCGCGCCGGGGCAGCCAAAAACTCGCGAATGTGGTGCTGATTTCTATGAAATCTCGCGAGTCCCCTGGCCAAACAAAAAGTCGTGAGACAGGGGGTCTGCTCTGACGAAAACTCGCGAATTAGACAAAGTGTCGCGGGTCTGCCTTGAGGAAATAAAATACGAAACTGCGTAACCAGGTGAGCTGCGCGAAAACTCACGAGTCAGTCAAGGAGTTGCAACTTTTGGGACACAAAGTCACGACTTTTGGAGCGAATGTCGCGGGTTGATGCTTAGGGGCGAAATCTCATGGATACCGTCACAAGTTCGAGCGAGAGTTTTGCCTTTATAAGTGCGAAAAGAGTCTGAATCATTTTTCAGTGCCTTGAGTCTCATATTTATAGAGAAATTCAGCTCAATTAATAAGTTTGAGAGCCATGAGCCCAATTCCACTTGATTCAACCCAAAGTATTGAAATAATATTTAATTAAACTCGAATAAATGTCATACCGCCCTGGAACTTCGGAAATGCATCTCGATCGAGAATTAGCCGGAAAGGTCGGTGAGAAAATACCAGAAAACCTCGTATAATAATTCCTTGCCTCCAGATATTGAATATACAGCCCACATTATCGTCACAACTTACCGGCGCGCCCCCGGGTGCTAAATTACGAAAATATCCTTGCCCCATACGGGACTGAATTTGTCCGAAACTAATAGAGATGCCATTTAAATGCCCATATGTAGGCCCGGGAGGTCCGAATTACAAGAATACCCCATAAAAATATGACGCGTCACGAATATACTAAAATACAACTAAATACACAAGAATACAGAAAATGCCACCTAGACACGTCGGACGAGCTGTCGAGGTGTCGTAATACCGAAAATACCCCCGGGCAATATCAATAGTCCCCTGGTTTTCAAATTCAGATTCTGAGTCGTAAACAACATCATATTAGATCGTTCCGAAAGTCGATAATCATTGTGAAATTTTTCTGGGAAAACCATGAGTAGGGTTGGAATCCCCTCGTCAACGCAATCGTTTTGACACTAAGAATATCAGATTTTGAGATTGCGCAAAAATCTCGGGATTTTTCGATTCGGGGGTCCGTCCCTATAAATACCTCTGTCTCCCCCTGTTACAACGCCATTTCGCGGAAACTCATCACTCTCTCACGACATTTCGAATGAAAACTCGCGACTGCTTCCGTTGCACAGTACCACCTGCGAATCTTTGAACGAAAACTCGCGACTACATCGGTTGAACAATGACGAACAAGCAAACTTGTCATCTTTGAATGAGAACTCGCGACTGCATAGGCTGCACAGTACCTCTCGCGACTTTTGGTACGAAAACTCACGAGACACTTAATAAAAATCTGGAAAAATTAGAAAAAATTGTCCGAATTTTGATTTTGAGAATTTAACACCATGTCTTCCGGCTCCGCTCATTCCATAGGCTACGATGCCTCGTCATCTCATTCCTCGGAATCCTATTATGGTTCGGGGAGTTCCAGTTCGAGTTTGTTAGCTTTCCGGTCTACCATTACGAACCCTTATCCACACTTCTTCGACTGAATTGCACATCTTGAGAATACGATTGGTCCTCAAAGTTCTCCCGTTAAAGCTTTAAAATCTTTTACCAGCCCTATAGCATGCACTCCCGGAAGTGGATGTCTATCATAGAAAATTACCACCTTCCTTCCGATTGTGTTTTATACCAGCCGGGTCCCTCTGATCGGATTCTACGTCCACCGGTTGGCACCCATGCCGTCTGTCTTGAGTACCTAGAGTGTGGTCTTCGCTTTCTGCTTCATCCGTTCATCTCCACACTCATAACTCGCTTAAACATCCACTTCTTCCAGTTGAATCCAAATTCGATATCATTGGTGGTTGCCTTTATCATTTTTATGGAGACAAATCAGATTTCGATGACTAGTGACATCTACTTCTAAATTTTTTGAATCAGTACCGCTATCCACTATGGGGCCCAAGGTTGTATCTTTTTCCGTCTAAGGCACCAAAAAAGCCTTTTTCCATTCTCACATCCCCAATCGAATCATGATTGTAAGATGCACTTCTTTTTTGTTACTTATGTGGGTTCCACTAGGTTGTCCGCACTTAGCATTCCCTGACGGTTCCCGATCGAGGGGGAACCTTTCTTTCCGGAGTCTTATTATCCTGTCCAGCAATCCGTTACTCCTAAACCTTTAGAGAGGATCCTTATTGCATGCGCTAGATCGGACGGTGTTGATTGGACCCCAAAGACATTATTCTATGCCCCGATCGTGATTGCCTTAGGACTTCTCTCTGCTCCCCCTCACTTTAGTAGGGAATTATTAGGTATGTATCTCTTATATTCGCGTCTGGCCTTCTTGGTAGACTTTTCCTTGGCAGAGTGAGATGGCCACTCCGTATAAATATAGGCTCGCTTTACAATCTTTGTCTTAGATAACTTATACAACTTGCTTGTTTTGCAGATAGGATAATGGCTCCGGCTCAAGACCACTTGAAGTATAGCGACATGTTGAGATCGCTCATTGCTCTCTAGTTGCGGAGAATGATAAGTTAATATTCGAGATGGTGCCGGTTGCTCGAAACCGCACTGCCACGGCCGAGCTAGCCCTAAGTACACAAGAGACCGAGCCACCAACTGATGAAATCGGGCCCGTTACTCTCTCGCAGCTTGCTACAATAATGGAAGATCCGAGCAGGTAGACAATGAGCCGGCTGTAGAGGTCCCCAAGACTTGATTCCTGTGTCTCGGCGATTGGAGCTTACCGCCATAGAATTTTTCCATGATGAGGGGATGTATGATTTTGCCGAGACACTAGTCGATGTTGTCGGGGATGATGAGGAGGGAGAGATCAGCGGGGGTCAACCAATAGACCCAATGGTGGAGGTCGTGCAGGAGACCCTTTCGGACTCGTCCGGACAAGGGAAAGAGAGCAGTGGAGAGGCCCGCCGTTTTGGAGTTGACGGAACCCATTAAGAAGAGTGGGTTGAACGCCGACTTTCTCGATGCCTTTCGGATAAGAGATATTCTGAAACTCACCGTGAAGGAATGGCTCTAGATGGGGTGCCATGCCGGTTTTGTCTTGATGAGAGACGGAGTGGCCCACCGGATTCCTAAGGATGACAAGGTATCCAACAGGCCGGCCTTGACGTATTTTGATCAGAATCCAGAGATGCCACCGCGGGGCCGAGACGACCACACGGTGTTTACCGATTTCAATTGGGTGATGGGCCTACTTGCGACGATGCGTTATGCGTGGGGAGAGGTTCTTACTGACCCTTATTGTTCCAACAATTATTTGCCTCATCTTTTATATGTATACATACTCGTAACTCTTGGTTTTCTTTCAGATAGAGCGGACACTCGTGGAGCTGGGTACTGCGGCTGCAGTGGGGGAATATTGTATGCTTAGGCATTCAGAGCTCGACTGTCCAGATATAATAGGGGAGCAGAGGAAGAAAGCCGCAGAAAAACTAGTGCAAAATCAGCGGGAAAAGCATGCCCAAGATATGGCGGCACTCCGGGAGGAACATAACAAGGCGATCGAAGCTTTAACCCAAGCTCATCGCAACAAATTGGCGGAGTGTGAAGCCTATCATGTCGAGAAGAGGCATGCTCTCGAGCAGTCCATAAACACCCTCAAGGTGAATGAGAAATACGCTCAGGACAAGCTGAATGAGACCAAAACTGAGACCGAGGAAAAGCTGAAGAAGGCCAAATATGCCAATGCAGCTAATAAAAGGGCTCTCGGGAAGGCCACGGAGGAGATTAAAGAACTGAAATCGAAGAATGAATCCCTCCAGTCTACCGTAAACCGTCTCCAGGCTCGAGCTGCTAGGTTGTCGTCCCAAATCAATGATTGCTTGCGGAAATTGATATGGAAGTTTATAGTACACTCCCCAACTTTCCGAAATTTGGCGGCCCTAGCGAATGCGAAGTCGTCTGTCCTGTATTTCCTTAGAGGGAGTGTCCAGACCCAAAGAATCCTGGAAATATCCCTGACGCCTGAGGAGAAAGAGAGGCTAGATCCCGATCTTTCCGGGAAATCCGAGCCCGTACTTGCTGAAGAGAAATTAGACTGCTCGCGGGATCCATTCGGGGCTCTCCAATTCAACTTGGAGGAGGATTTGCACCGGCAGCTATATTCGGAGGAGATCGAAACCGAAGAAGGCCCACCACCGGATTCGTTTCGAAGACTGGCCTCATTATTCCCAGAACCGGTGGGTCCCCTAGTGGAGGATCTTCTTATAGACGAGGACGTGATGTCCCATTATGATCCTCCGATATATACTTCCACCATTGTGATAGAAGCTCGGGAACGCCAAGAGGCTGCAATGGTGGGTTTTGTTCCGAAGAAGCTGACCACTACGGAACTTATAGAAGAAGAGCATAATCCTCCTTCTCCGATGTTCAAGCTAGTAAGGAAGCGCCCCAGCGGACCCGGTGAAGGTTCGGGCTCCAAGAAGAAGAAGAAATAAACTTCCCAATATAATTTCTTCACTTTTGTACTCTCTCTTTCTCGGGGGAAAACTTCCTCTTTTTCTGATGAACTGGTCGCACATACGGGTTAACATTGGGTCTATGAGAACAAACTTCGGTGTCTACCCCCACATAATCCTGATAAGACAAAACAAAAATATCTATATTATTTCGCAAAAAATAAATTACCTCTTTTTAAACTCTAGAGTCATCAAAGAACCGATTACCACTGTTTTTTCTGGGTTATCAAAGAATAAAGGCATTGTCTTAATGCCTAGAGGTTCCATCTTCATTTCGTTTTCTTTATATTTCCTATGATATGATGTGTCGGCTGAATCAATAATTTCCTCGGACAAGACTTCCACCATACAAACAGGTTTCTTCACTTTCGATCCATCCATACCGCTCATGCACACTATGTTATAGCAAGAACGGGCCCGCTCCTAATCTCCTTTCATTTTCCCAACACCCGAAGGTGTGAGGAACTTCATCATTAAATGTGGCTGAGATACCACTGCTCCAAATAAATTCAAAGAACTTCTACCAAGGATCGCATTATAAGGAAGAATAGGGAGATCCACTACCACGAATTCCACCAACAAAGCCCTCGATCTCTCTGGGTCTCCCAAAGTGACCGTTAGAAAAACAGATTCCTCATCAGCAACAACACTATTGTTAAAACCGACTAATTTTGTTTGCACCGGCTGGAGTTTACTTGTTCCCTTCAAAGACATTTGCTCAAAGGCTGCAAGAGTCAAAATGTTAGTAGCAGCTCCGGTGTCGACTAGCCTTGTTCCCTTCAAAGACATTTGCTCAAAGGCTGCAAGAGTCAAAATGTTAGTAGCAGCTCTGGTGTCGACTAGCACTCGAGAAACAGGATGATTTGCGATAACAGGAAATATGACAAGAGCATCGTCCTGCGGTGAGAAAACTTCGGATAAATCCTCAGGTCCAAAAGATATAGCCATTTTTTCCAAGTCAGATAACTGGACCAAGTTAACTTCCATGAAGCGACCTTTATGTTCCAACTCTCGATAGGATCGCTTACGAGCTCGACTTGAATCTCCCACGCTCCTTCCTCCTGCGATAGTTATAATATTGGGGCCTAGATTACCCCACCTTGGCTGAGTTTCCTCGATATTTAAAATAGGTTGACTCAGATTTGGGCCAACAGGAGGAGGAGGTGGTGGTTGCTGATTTCCTTGGGCAGGTTGATAACTTTCCTGCCGATATCCTTGTTGATTCATATGTTGCTGATTCCTACCTCGACCGCAGTTATTATTCTCCCTTCTTCCATCTCTATAGTTATGTTGACCGCCATTGAAAAATCCTCTTTAGCCACCCCTTTGATGTTGGCCACGTTGTCCTCTATACCCACAACCTCTCATGTTAGGTCATGGTGGGTCTGCCTTAGGGGGTTTAGCTGATGTCCCCAACTGGGCACTCATATCAATCTTTCCCGAGTTAGCTTCCGGCAGCACTTCCACAGTGCTAATAAACTCATCTAGCTTATCCAATTCTAACAACCTCTCAACTTCATACATCAATTCTCGACAATCGTTAGTTGCATGTCCAAAACTCCGATGAAAACGACAAAATACTTGTGACTCGTAAGTCCCTGGTGTTGGTTCTTGCAATGGAGGGGGATATCGAAGAGATCCGCCCTTCTTATGCTCAATAACTGCAAAGATTTGCTCATAATTGAACGCTGGATACGTTCTAATTTTGGCGAAACGTTCTTGTCCGGTCCTCGGCTTGCAACAATATTGTGGGAACCATAAGTTCGTATTTCGATCACTCCGTGATCCCGCAAACCTTCATCCTCCCGGATGTACTGCGTACATCTCAAAGCCAATTCTTCCATATTTTCCTTGGGATCCCTGTTCAAAGAATTACACAACGGATGTCCAGCTAGAATAAGCTGGAGCACCCCAATCTTCTCACTAACAGTAATCCGAGGTATCTTCCTACACTCGTCCTCAAAACGGGTAATAAAACCTAACAATATTTCGGAAGAATCATACCGCAACGCGGTTGATGAGAACTTTAGGATCAGGTACCTTGTGATGGGTGAGGCCCAGCAACCGTTGGGCCGATTCAAATAATAAAAATGAATTCCTACAACCCGTTTACACACTTAAGAAAGAGCGGCCGTTGTTCAACGAGAGGACCGAAGTTACCCTTAACGAAATAAAGCGTTTTCTGCCAGCTGGCACCTGGGTTCGGTCCGAACGGTTACAGAACGGTCACAACTCACGTTTTCCACGCATCGGGCCTTCCCACGCTTACCACGCATTGGGCCCGATCACGCAGACCACGCCTCGGTCCCAACCTCGTTTTACGTCCCGCGATAATAATCTCTAACAAACCTGTCAGAGGCGGTTACGGAGCGTGATTTACACACGCTATGAACTCTATAAATACATGGCAAGACGACGGAAATAGGAGGACCCTTTGGACGCGGAAGAACAGGTCGTTACCCTGCCGGAATTCTTACCGCTTTCTTTTCCTTGTCATTTTCTTTAGCCTCTGCTGTATTAACTATGAGTTTTGATTAGTGAACAGACTAAGAGCATAATCTACTCTTAGTCGAGTGGTTTTCACCCCAATTCTCGGGGTTTCCACTATACATCGCCGTGCACTTATTTATTTCCAGCTTTTAATCGTCTTCCACATCTAAAACAAATCAGAACTGAGTTCGTTTGTTGAACGAACCGGACGACTGTTTGTACCCCCTAAAAAGGGACCATAACAGCGGTCAAAGACGTGATAGATTTCACTGGCGCGTTGAAAGGCGCAAAAGCTGAATAAAATTGATCCTTAAAGTCATGATACGAAACAATAGAGCGCCTTGGTAAACAATTAAACCATCGGAGAGCCGATTCCTTAAGAAAAACTGCGAAACAAAACACATTGCAGCATCGCTGAAATTCATCAAACTGACATAATCTCCAAATTCGACGTATAAACATGTGGGTCAGTTGACCCACGATATTGGGGGAGATCCTTCGGCATCTTAATAAACTCATACCGAGTCGCACTAATAATTGCCGTGGAAAATGGTGACAGGACGTTTGAAGTGTTCCACGAACTCTGCAAAACTTTCATAGATGGTAAAGTCTTTCCTCGATTGCCATAAAGCTCACGAGCCCTTTCATGTTCATTATATTCTCCCTCATAAGCAGAGGTCTGGTGAGTATCTCGGGTGTGCTCGCCATATAAGCGTCTCCTTTCCTGGCCAAGAGTCAGATTGGCCTCCAGTTGATTCATTCTAGCATCGTTTTGCTCAATCTTACTTCATATCTCCTTGAATTTCAACTCTATCAAATCTCCAATTCGTTGTAGAGTATCATTCTGCTCTCCAGTTTCCGCAGTATTTGCTTGCGGCTCAGGTACGTGATCGATATCCTCCACCGCCACCTCATCATCAACTGGTTCCGGGGTAACATTGTTCCTCCAGGTTCTCCTTTGAGCTTCAATTTCCTCCAATTGAATGATCAAAATACGTCTTCGTTCTTCCAAATCTTCATCGGTTTCAGTTTGATCCGCGGATCTAGAGCGCGCGGGTGGCGAAAGACGGGCATTATTACGGACAGCAACTCGGCCAACTCTCCCAAAATCACAACACCTTGATAAACATCGAGGTGGGGGAGGATAAAAAATAGGTACCCTTCCGGATGAAAACCCGCTCAGGGAGGGTCGAAAAGTAACATCTTGTACCGGAGGCTCCTCCGGGATTGATGACTGAACCCCCAGTAATGCAACACCTTCATTATTCACTCGAGGATTCGGCTCTATTTCAATCTCTTCGTCAACATCATCATCATTAGAATTCCGAGTAGTTATAATAGTAGAAATCCAAACTTAGCAATAAAGCTCTCAATATGATAAAATCTCGATCCCCACCGACGGCGCCAAACTGATCTCGTCTAAAAATATTCTAGAGAGTTTGTTTATGATCAGTCAATTTTCTTTATATAATTTGAAGTTCAATTCTTGTGGAGACGCGAGCGATATACGAGGTTGAACTCACAATGTGTGAGCTTACGTCCTCGGGAGAGCGAAACTCTACCTTGGTTTTCACTATAATAATCAAGAGGTAAAGTTACAATCAAGAGGTATCGATAATCTAAGTGAGAACAGCACCAAAAACGATCAAATCTGCTCCATCGTGTCAGGGGCAACCAAAAACTCGAAAATGTGGTGCTGGTCGCGAGATTTCAACGAAATCTCGCGAGTCCCTTGGCCAAAAAAAATTCGCGAGACAAGGGGGTCTGCTCTGACAAAAACTCGCGAATTAGACAAAGTGTCGCGGGTCCGCCTTGATGAAATAAGATACGCAAACTGTGTAACCACGTGAATTGCGCGAAAACTCGCGAGTCAAGCAAGGAGTCACAACTTTTGGGACACAAAGTCGTGACTTTTGGAGCGAAAAGTTGCGGGTTGATGCTGAGGGGCGAAATCTCGCGGATACCGTCACAAGTTCGAGCGAGAGTTTTGCCTTTATAAGTGCGAAAAGAGTCTGAATCCTTTTTCAGTGCCTTGAGGATCATATTTATAGAAAAATTCAGCCCAATAAATAAGTTTGAGGCCCATGAGCCCAATTCCACTTGATTCGGTCCAAAGTACTGAAATAATATTTAATTAAACTGTAATAAATGACATATCGTCCTGGAACTTCTGAAATGCATCCCGATCGAGAATTAGGCGGAAAGGTCGGTGAGATAATACCGGAAAACCTCGTATAATAATTCATTGCCTCTATATATTGAATATACAACCCACACTATCGTCACAACTTACCGACGCGCCCCCGGATGCTAAATTACGAAAATACTCTTGATCCCATACGGGACTGAATTTGTCCGAAACTGATAAAGATGCCATTTAAATACCCATATGTAGGTCTGGTCCGAATTACAAGAATACTCCATAAAAATATACCGCATTACGAATATACGAAAATACAACTAAATACACAAGAATACCGAAAATGACACATAGACACGCCGGACGAGCTCTCGGGGTGTTGTAATACCGAAAATATCTCCGGAAAATATCAAAATCTAGCCCCGTGCAATATCAAAATCTTTGGGCACGTTTCAATATGGTATTGAGGATTAGAGAGGAGATTTTTACAAACTCTATTGTCTGTGCATAATATCCGCAAGACACAAGCTTCTTGATTATGTGCAAGTGAGTGGAGATCAACGGCTTCACGCCGTTCTCTAACGCTGGCCTAATCACAGCCAACGCCACATCGGCGTTCCCAGCGTTACATGAGCCGAGTACAAGGGCGTCGTACGTAACGGCGTCTGGAATAATCCCTTCCTTCTCCATTTTCTTCACTGTGTCGGCGGCGGATTCCACGTCGCCATTGCAGCAATACGCTGTCAAGATGTAATTGAACGAGGTTAGGTCAGGTTTAATTCTTTTCATACGCATCACATCTACTATGCTCCACACTATATCCATTTCCCTCTTCTTCGTCAGTCTGCTAATAATTGGTGAAAGGTGCAGGTTGTTGAAATGTTAACTTGAATTTAGGAAATTTAAATAATAAATTAAGTTTAGATAATAAAATAATATGGTTTTTATGAGTTAAAGTTTAGTTAATTATATTGAAAATTGTGTCTTTAAGAAAAGTTGTGTCTTTTAGATATTAGTTGGTTAGGATTAGAATTTCTATATATATGTATTGTTGTAATGTTTAATTTCAGAATGAATGAGGATGAAAATTATATAAAATAAGAAAAGTTCGATTGTTCATTCTTCGTCTTGATTCGAAGTTTAGGTCGTATTGTTGATTTTAAGAAGAGTATTTAACAACATCCTCCAACACAGGTCGTAACTCCGAAATTCTTCTTCAACATCGCCTCTATNACTTGGGTGTTAAAATGTTAACTTGAATTTAGGAAATTAAAATAATAAATTAAGTTTAGATAATAAAATAATATGGTTTTTATGAGTTAAAGTTTAGTTAATTAGATTGAAAAGTTGTGTCTTTAAGAAAAATTGTGTCTTTTAGATATTAGTTGGTTAGGATTAGAATTTCTATATATATGTATTGTTGTAATGTTTAATTTCATAATGAATGAGGATGAAAATTATATGAAATAAGAAAAGTTCCATTGTTCATTCTTCGCCTTGATTCGAAGTTTACGTCGTATTGTTGATTTTAATAAGAGTATTTAACAACATCCTCCAACAAATTGGTATCGGAGCTATACGATTCTTGGTACGATGTCGAATGGTGGTAATCTTTATGTCCCTATTCTTACGAAAGATACCTACGATCATTGGTGTCTTCGTATGAAAGCGATTTTCGGTGCCTATGAATGTTGGGATGTTGTGAGTGATGGATTTGTTGCTACCGACACAAAATCACAAACAAAGGATAAGAAAGCATTGTCCTTAATTTATCAAGCTCTCGATGAAAAGTTGTTTGAGAAAGTGGCTACGGCGAAAACTTCAAAGGAAGCATGGGAGATGCTTCGAGTGTCATTTCAAGGTGTTGATAGGGTTAAGAAAGTTCGCTTGCAAACGTTGCGTTGCGAAGTTGAGTCGTTGAAACAAAAACCCGACGAAGAAATTTCATCATATATTATTCGTGTACAAAGCGTAACGAATCAAATGAAGCGATATGGTGAAAAAATTGAAGATGTTAGGATCGTGGAAAAAATCCTTCGATCTTTAGAATCGATGTTTGATTTTGTAACCGTTGCAATTGAAGAATCTCATGACATTGATGATATGTCAATCGAGGAATTAGCGGGTTCTTTGCAAGCATACGAAGAAAGACTTCGTCAACATAATGAACCAGACGCTCAATTATTGCAGGTTCAATCAGGAATCAACAAAAGTGAATCAAGAGAATGGAATTTCGGGGATCGTGGCCATGGAAGAAATGGTGGTCGTGGTCGTGGAGGATATCGAAATGTCCATAGTGATGATGAAGGTTCATCGAACGAGTATCAACAATATCCGGGACGCGGTGTTGCGAGAGGACAAGGATGGAGCTCCTCTAATTCTCGTAAATTTGACAAGTCTAAGGTTGAGTGTTATTCTTGTCATGAATTAAGTCATTTTACAAGAGAATGCAAGAGTGCCGCAAATGAGAAGAATTTATTTGTGGAAGATAAACAAGACGAAGAATGCCATGTTTTATTGATGGTCTATGAAAGTGATGTGAAGTTCGAAGATTCCGTTGCGTGATGATCGAAGTTACGAAAAACTTGAAAAATGATGAATTCAAGTTTAGGGGAGGATGTTGAAATGTTAACTTGAATTTAGGAAATTAAAATAATAAATTAAATTTAGATAATAAAATAATATGGTTTTTAGGAGTTAAAGTTTAGTTAATTAGATTGAAAAGTTGTGTCTTTAAGAAAAGTTGTCTTTTAGATATTAGTTGGTTAGGATTAGAATTTCTATATATATGTATTGTTGTAATGTTTAATTTTAGAATGAATGAGGATGAAAATTATATGAAATAAGAAAAGTTCCATTGTTCATTCTCCACCTTAATTCCAAGCTTAGGTGGTATTATTGATTTTAATAAGAGTATTTAACAACATCCTAGACATTCTGTCATTTCCGAATCGTGGATTTTGAATGTGGTGAGTCTGCTCCTGGCTTANACATTTATTCTAAAAAGGAATAGAGAAAATTAACAACCTGCAAGCACGATAGAGAGGGCGATACCACATGAAATAGGCTCCAGGAACCCCAGATATGAAATAGATAATAGCAAGGAACCAAATTGTCGCATCTAGAAGAATATAAACATTAGTAAGATTCAAACAGCACGTGGATAATTCAAAGTATATGTATGACAAACCTCCTGTTCTAATCCATGCAGTGGTCACCGCTATAATATTCCAAAACAATGCCAAAGCAATTCCTAGTAACACAGTAATACATGATTAGTTGAAATTAAGCAGGCTAGATGAACGAGTTGTGCAGCTCACTTCTAAATGCAGCATAAATATGCCTATGAAGCTCTTTGGTACTTATACACTACTTTTATCACAAACCAAGTACACCATTAAAACAAATATAACAGTAAAAGTATGATGGAATGAAAATACATGCCAATTTGTAATATAGGAGACGAGTATTCATTTATTGATGGTCCTTAATGCCAAATTGCCCTAGTCAAATAATTATAAAAATAGAATTATGAACAATGAAACTGTATCTCATATTTCTAAAAAATAAATAATAAAAAAAACAATAATGTAACTTTCACCAAACATTTTGCAAAAGCATTACCTAACAATGTTGAGAAAGCAACATACTGCATCCTCTGCAGATGGACAGGTATCTCGTTGGCGATATCATGGTGAATGACAGGGAAAAAAGGAGGCCAGTTTTTATCCTCAATGACAATGCCAGCTGCAATTTATCATGATATCAGCAGCGTACCCTTAGGGATTGCCCAAGTTGAAATTTAGGGGAGGAAACAAGCATTGCATCCAAAAATTAAAAGGTTTGTAGTAGATTCAAAAATTTGTTATAGAAACAGCACCTCGTGCAGCAGCTTCTTCTTTCCGTTTGACTTCCTGTAGAATATCATTAGCATATTAAAAGTGCGTTCAAATTAAAAGCATCCATTTTTTATTGCATATTTCAAGACCACAGGTCAATGCTTCAATACAATTGGACATAAAAAACTTTCATGTCTTGTTGATTACTATGATATTGAATTTTATCAAAGCATGTTTTCAGGAAGAGCAGTGCACATATTTTACAATTAAAGCAGCAGACTTGTGATGCCTGTGATTCTTATTATATTGAGTTTTACGAATGCATGTGTTCAGGAAGTGCAGTACATATAATTTACAATTGAACCAGAAGACAATAACGATACCTGTTCCCTTTTTTTTAGTTCAGCTTCCTTAGCCTGTAACTCCCTCTCTTTCTTCCTCAAGTCCTAGTTTTGAAACTAGTCTCAGAGTTCAAATTATAAAGAAAATTTTTATATATTTTAAAATAAAGCAAGAATATGATCAAAACAGAGCATTTTAGGAGTATTGAAATACCGAAGCATTATCCAGGGGAATGTCGACCGTTGCAGTAGGATTATAAAAATCGGCAGGCTCAGGAGGAAGAGGTGTAAGCCTTGAGTTTGTTGCTGGTGGAGTGCTCATAGGATTCTAAAATGTAATAAAAGTAAAACATTAAATTAATGAATAAAACAAACAACAAGAGTAATAAAACCATGACTTATTCCAAGCATCAATTCAATACAATCCCTCGAGTTAGGACTGAATATGTTACATTGGAAAGCGTATCTACCTTCACAATATAAATTGAATCGAATAAAAACTCACACTGCAAACCACAGAGTAGATTCCAAATATTCACATATATTTAATTAGATGCCTCTTTCAGAAGAGAAATTGAACTAAATTTCTCTGAACTTTACAGCCAGGTAACAATGAACTCACCGTAGTAAAAAATGAACCTCCACCAAACTTCGCTTGTCCAGATGCTCTTCCTTTAGCATCCTGTCGAAATCACACAAATAAATCTTCACATAAACAACTAAATTACATCATATTCATCCGAAATGCAAAACAAGTAACCGCAGATCAATGAAATCACCGACTGAAATTGGATACCGAAAGTTTAACTAAAAAACTAAAGAAAAATAGTCATAGCTTACACTGAATGGATTAACTTCTTCTTCTTCTTCGAAAGGGTTGCGATCATAACGCCCTGCCATTTTCTGATAAACAACGAAATCAGATTAATCGAGATCTGATAAGCGCGTAATAATAGAAAAGGCAAGAAATAGACCAACCTTGCTTCGTCGAGAAGAATCTTCAGACACGGGAGCTTCTTCTCGGATTCAGACGGGTTGAAGCGAAATTCTAGCGACGGATTCGGAGAGAGAACTACCGTAGACAGCGTGACCCAAATGGCTAAATCTGACTAATCTAATTAAAATACAAATATACAAAAAGATATTAATAATTTGAAGAAACGAAAGTTAATATTAGAAAATTAAATTACAATATTATGATTTTAAAATATTATGTGATCTAATATTAAAATCAAAGGACTATTATTCTACAAATGAAACAATTCAATATCGATCTTATAAAATTAAAATTGCAATGCAATGTTATATATTACACACACTTAATTAATTTAATTAATAGTGGAAAATTTGAATGATAATGTTAAATATTGAATGGAATATATTAGTATTATTTCAAATCTTGTTTATCTATTTTGCATAAAAATATACTTTTGTTTTGAGTTTAATTGTAGACTTCTAAATTCATTTGTGTTATGAATATATTGGTCCATATTTAATAAAGTAATGAAAAAATATCCCACAAAATTAGAAGATGAAGAAAAATATGAAACGCGAAAATCTTATTAATTTTATATCTTAAAAGTAGATACATCTATCTTAATAATAATTAGATAAATTTATTTATAGTGGTTGAATTATTAATTAATTAATATATCATCAAATATATTAATATTTACCACTATTTTAGATGTATACATTTTATATATTGTTGTAGTTTCTTTTACGAGTACAAACATTCACCCAATTATGGAATAATTCAAGTCTTATATAATCAAATTATATTTGTCAAGTTAAAAAGTAAACCAAATACACAATGCCTATGAGGGAAGAAAACAATGATAAAAAACCATGGTGTCACGAGAAAAGATCGTGAATATACCCTGAGGGCAGGTACATGAGGTAAAGAGTACTCCAAATGATTCACACAAAGTAACACTAAGGCCACATAGGTTTGAAATTAATAAAGTTATCCAAAAAACCAATACTTATCCCAATTGATGAGATCATCGGAACCCGATACCCCGAACAGGGTCAGGACTAGTTTTGGCCATGACAGCCCAAACAACGCAAGCCGAACTTGGAGGCCCAGATCCAGCCCGCGATTAGTAAAGTGCCCATTTATATCATTTGGCTCGATCGATCGCATCTGACGATCGGTCCCGAGCGGTGGGGCCCAGCTCCCCACATGTGCCCAGACCGATTGGTCCACTTCTTGCAGGCGCTACTTAGGGCCATCATTATTCATCACATGCGACGACAACTCGCGACAAACTTGTCAGTAGCGTGGTTCGACAATGAGTGTAAGCCACTAGAGGCCAGAGAGTAGCCGGCTGGCAGCGCCGAAAGGTCCATCGCCGTGCAACCCTGTGAAGCCGTTTCCGGCGGCTGTTCCGCCTGACGTTAGCCGACCTAGTGGCAAAGGACAAGCACAAAACGACACCCTACTGTACACAGTACAGTGGGAGTATAAAAAAGACACTTAGAGAATGAGAAAAATGGCTTCCTTCCGGTTTTCTTAGGAGAGCTTTGGCTTCACGGATTTCTCTCGATTTATTTTCGATTATCTTCCCTCTCTTTGTTGTCTATCGAACAAACATGCATTGTATCATCATGGATTCGTTTATTGAACAGGCTAAGGGCACTTCTTTTAGCCCTTAGTCAAGTGGTTTTTTCCTCGCTTCCGAGGTTTTCCACTCTAAAAATTTTTCGCCCCCTTTACCTTTAAATCATTAACGTTCTCCGCATGTAAACAAATAATAACCGAGTTCGTCTTGCAACGAACCGGTCGACTGTTGACACTCCCAGTTTTCGAACCACAACACCAATGAAGTGAAGTTATATTTATAGACATTCCCAAGGGTTGAGACGTCTTTTACGCATCCATTGTTCGTTGCCTACATTAGTTAGATCCACCAGATCTGTTAACGCTTACAATGACTGGTACATGCAATACCGGTCGTCGGTTTCCTTAAAATCCACGATCCCCGTTGACCCTATCATGCATGCTTTGAGTCCGTTATGACTGAATCATTTCGAAGCCTACATGGACCCTCCGTTACTAGAGGATTCTCCACTTCTCTGTCGGCATTCATGGGACATGGCATATACGGGGAACCCCATATATATTATCAATTTTAATCAGATACTGTTTTTTGTCACCGTTCGATATAGTCTATCTAGAATGGCAATTTTAGAGCCA
Organism: Utricularia reniformis; assembly: GCA_009725065.1. Classification (NCBI taxonomy): domain Eukaryota; kingdom Viridiplantae; phylum Streptophyta; class Magnoliopsida; order Lamiales; family Lentibulariaceae; genus Utricularia; species Utricularia reniformis. Next base: position 250,532 of record RWGZ01001153.1, on the reverse strand, counting down.
TTTGAGATAGACTATCTCGAATCAAGATAGAGAAAATCAATTTAAAAAAAATGCAAATTAACTACATAATATATTACGAATTTTGATAAATAAATAACGATTAAATATGAAATTAACTACTAGTCCTTATGACAACTTGTCCAAATACCCATTTTTCATTTGTCATGACTTCCAGGATAAGTTGTGTATTGTGGAATACATGGTCAATTCTTGGTATTTTTCATTACTTTTGTATCATATTTTATCGTATAATATTTTGAATATTTGATTGTGATGAACATATTTAATTTATTTATATTGTCAATTTTATGTAATGAGAAACACTACACGAGTTTGATTTGATAAATTATATATAATGCTTTGTTAATATAGATGATTTGAATAATATAATTGTTATTATTAGTGTAAAATTTAATTTGTGAGTAAATTTTAAGTATTATCAAAATTTAATCGTTATTTATTTATCAAAATCCTATTTAATCGTTAAGTTTTCGTATATTCGTAATCTATTTTGTAGTTAATTTGTATTTTTTTAAGTTTATTTTCTCTATTTTGATTCAAGATAATCTATCTCAAATTACCATAAAATTGTCATTCTATATAGACTATCTCGAATGATGACAAAAAGAATATCTGTTTAAAATTGGTAATATATGTTGGGTTCCCGTGGCATATACTCCATGGGTCACACTTATCCCTCTCATACATATCACAATTATCATGATCCGTATCATGTCAACCCAACACTGTCCTAATCCGTTCCAAGTTTTAGATTGGGCCCATTAGCTATACCCGATCACGATGTCTCGTTCACATATAATAGACTTGATTTGTAGGGAAAGACACAATTATTTTGAATAATTCATTTGATTTACAACTTCTTAATATTTATGTAATTATAGATGTCTATTATCTATAATATTGTGATTATTAAATTATATTATTTATAAATAGCTTCTTTATTTCAATACATTTAATCATGGTATTTGTGAGTATTGATTTGTATTAGTTATAAAATGCTATCATTTGGCTCGTGATCCGGCGGCCGGTGGAAGAACTGTTCGTCTCCTGGTTCCGGTCTAACCGGCCAGACCGTTTTCTCCAGCTGGGTGTACAAAAACAAAAGTAAAATGAAAAGAGCATTGTATGTCATCGATAAATAGAAATATGCTATAACTATTCCTTAGCCTATGACTCTAAGAAGCAAATTAAGAAAATACAAAAAATACAAAACTCAAAGATAACGAAACAATCAAATACATATGAGAGAAACCCAAAAACCAAATCAGGAAACTTGTTAAAGATTAAAAATTTGAAGAGGGGACCGCAAGTTCTTCTCTTCCAAAGTTATCCGTTTCGTAATCTATTTCTCTCATAATCTCTCATTTTCTTCCAAGAGGATAAATCTAATTTCAGTTGCCATAGTTACAACTTACAACACGATAGAGTAGAATCTTGCCCTTGCATTGGGATAGCGGAGGGATCGATTAGGATTCGAAGGGCTGGCAGCAACATTAGGATGTGGCTGATTTACACTTGGTTCGGAATTGCTGCTAGAATTGCTTCCGCTAGACAGAATTTGTAAAAATAAAATTGCGCGGACCGTTTTTGCAACGGCTACCGGTCTAACCGGCTAGACCGGGCGGTTAGCTACCGGCTCACGTACATAGTTTGGCTCAGTCATATTCAATTGATCAAATAAACACCTAACTTAAGATAACTTGTGACCAAAGACTTCATATTATTTGTTAGTTCTCCATCATTCAATTTTGAATATATTAAGTGATATTGCTAATATTTGTAATTTTAACTTTCATATTATTTAGAACAACAAGATGAGTTTGTGGCGTCACAATATTACAAGTTAAATTTATATGGTAGAACTCATTTAGAATTGAAGATCACAAACACACATCAACCATGACAATAAAACATTAAAAAATGAAATATAATGATAAATTATTAATATTTTCTTATGAATAACTTCAATGAAAGGTTTACCATAAAATATTAAAAAATTCCCAAAATATTGGCTCAATTACAAAAACTAGTAAAATGCACTTTCAATCATAATGTTCATCTTTTGAAATAAAATCATGGAGAACAATATATCATACATGGTATGAATGTCAATGGGTAGAGTTTGGTGTAAGGACCCCTCGGGGGGTGCGAGAGAGAGGACACCTTAGGCAAATCCCTACATCGGCTATAGACGGGGAACGATCGTATGTTAAGTATAATGATTCGTCTTCCATTGCACGAGGCCTTTTCCCTAGCNTGAAAAAAACAACTTAAAATGCACATGAAAACTCACGCTTTCATCCCCCACTGGGGCAAGTTCTTATTGAGCAAGAGCTCCAAAGTATGTCCGAAATACCACATGATCAGTATAGACTTTCATAATAACGATGATCAAAATAGTAGTACCAAACAATAATTGTATTTGTTTAGATAATTTTCCTTTTTCATTTGATTTCTAACCCTAACATAGATTATAGTAACTTCAAAATGAACATGAGTTTTATAATACTTGAATAAAAAGGGATATTCAATAAATACCTTTACCAGTAATCTGTGCAGGAGCAAACCCCGTTCTTAAAAGTGTGAAATCTGTTTCTATCCCTCAAAATTATCTCTAATTCATAAGCCTCAGAAACCATCTTCATAAAAACATGACAATCTCTGCACACCCTTAAGTTTTTCACAATTCTTATCACACCACATTCTCCATTTCTCGCCATACCATAAGCCAAAGCAAGCTTCTCACTGTGTGTAATCACTGCATTCTCCTTTTCTTCAGCTTCGATATCGTGCAAAACGTTGTGAGTTTCCGGGATGTAGCCTGAGTGGGTTCTCAGCTTTTGCATTATTTCCTCAAGTTTCTTATAGGCCTCCTTAGTTATGTCGTCTTGCTTTACACTTGCTAAGAATGTATACATTATCTTGTTCACTTCAATCATGCTCCATCCTGGAGTTTTGGATATGCTATGATCAGACATGGTTCTTCTCACTGCAGCTACATCTTCCCATTTTCCTGCAATGGCATAAATATTTGACATCAGAACATGATCACCCGAGTCACTGGGATCCATCTCCGAAAGCCTTTTCTTCACCTGCTCAGCCAACTTTACATTTCCATGAAAGCTGCAAGCACCGAGAAGTGTTCTCCATATGATAGGAGTGGATGGGATTGGCATCTGGAATGCGACATCGTAGGCCTTTTGAAGTTGACCAGTTCTACCATATAGATCAACAATGCAGCCGTAGTGTTCGATATCAGGCGTAATGCTATAAACTTCAGTCATTCTTTTGAAGAGCTCAAGTCCCTGCTTGACCAAACCGGCATGACTACATCCATAAAGGATAGCGATAAACGCAACCCCATCAGGTTTGATACCGGATTGCTCCATTTCATGAAAGAGGTTCAAAGCCTCTTCACCATATCCTTGAATGGCTAAACCAACAATCATTGAAGTCCAAGTAACGATATTTCTTTTTGCAAGCATCTGATTAAATACCAAAAGAGCCATATTTACTTTCCCACACTTGGAATAAGTATCTATTAATGCATTGTTTACAGGGGTAATCCAAAATAAGCCAACTTTTTCAATAAAACCATGTAATATTTTAGAGAACTCAAGCGCTCCAGCTTGAGCACAAGCAGAAAGAACTGCAGTAAGGCTCACCTCGTTTGGTCTCATGCTTAATTTTAGAAGCTCCTTGAAATATCCGAGAGCTTCATCAAAACAGCCATTTTGAACAAAACCAGCAATCATCGTGCTCCAAGAGACATCATCCTTATTCGGCATCATTCCGAACAATTTCCTCCCTAAATCAAGCATACCCATCTTTGTATAACCAGCAAGCATTAAATTATATGAAGTCAAATTCTTAGCAGGAGTCAGTTTAAACACTTCATATGCAGTTTTAACATCACAAGACCTCAAGAAAGCAGTGACCATCGCGTTCCAAGTCACAACATTTGGATCAGGAATTTCATCGAACACCTTCTCAGCACATTCAGCGCAACCGCATTCCCCGTATATACTGATCAGCGTTGTTCCCACGAAAAGGTGGGTATCCAACCCACGTATTACGGCCTGACAATGAAGCTCCGCCCCAATAGTTGGACATCTCAAATTCGCTGCTGCCTTGAGCGTAAACGCTAATGAGAAACTGTCAACGATGGTGCCGCGCATATTTCTGAGCATATCGGAGAAAATGGAAATAGCACTCCCAGGACAATCCGAATCAGAAAGACTCCGCATTAGGGTATTATACATGAAAGTGTCGGGGTTCGGGAAACGATCGAGTATGAGACGACCATAGTCCAGAGCACCGGAGACGTGGGCGTCGCAGTTGAGTAGCAACTTTCCGGCTAAAAAAGGATCGGAATCTAGGCCAAGTTTGGCGAAGTGCGCGTGGAACTGCTGGATGCATTTCAATGTCTTGCATTTGTTCAAGATCAAGCACCATGCCTGCACCACGCTGTTCATTACATCCCCACATTATTAGCAAAATCCAACTTGCAAACAAAAGAAATGGAGCTTTCTACCCATTTTTTAAAAATATATAATATATTACCCAATTTCTTAAGTTGGAACCACAAAAATGATTCGAGTTATGAAATATGTCACATGACATGTAACGCTTTTCCCATTTCTTATTTTAGAGTTTCTAAATGCACATTTCAAATCAACTTCTTACAATAACCCCTCAAATAATTAGTATATCAATGGTATTTGTCAAATTGTTTTCTTCGATTATTTCTGTAAATTAAGATAATTTTACATTACATATTATTCGTAGTTGATTATTCATTATTTTATGTATATGTGTGTTAGTGACGTGGTTACTTGATATATTTGTTTAAATTGTTTTATTGTAGTCTTGTGATTATATCATTATTTTTTACTATTATATTATGTGATTAAATAATGGAAAATGAACATTTTGTCCATGAATTAACATCTAAGTGTCCACTAGACAGGAAAACATTCGATTATGATGGGAAATCAGATGGAGAGTTTGAGTCGTATTTTTCAATTGATGAACTTGAAAAATCCTTAGATAATTCTAATAAAACTCTGGTTCATTATATGTTCAAGCAAACACTACTTGTACAATGTATGATTGGTTTTCCGTCAAAGTTATTGTCAACTATTTTTCATGAGGGTGGTAGGATGGTAGGGAACAAGTTTGTTGTAGGGTAGCCAGAAACATGAGTATGCATCGTATAATGTGAGAAATATGAAATCCTAAACTTGGTGTTAGGATGAGTTTTTCACATAAAGAGGAGATGTAGTATTGTTTTCGGTAATGACATGTTTATCACAATTATCAATTTTATGTGGAACTCGTGGCGAAAACATTAGTATTGAAATGTTATTTGGATGAAGTATATTGAAATGTGGAAAAATAGATAATACCTTTTATTTGGAAAAATATTCATATGATTACAAAATATTTATTTACTTTTTTTAATGTCGAATTATTTAGAAACATAAATTATAACTCAAATCGCAAAACAAAAACCCTACATAATTTAAAACTAAGCGTAAACTGGTAATGTTGGTGGGCTTTGCCGGGGGCCTTTGCCCATGTAGAGGTGGTTTTCTGCTGGAGGCGCTGGAGTTTGCCGGAATGGAGGTAGACAGACGTTTGCCAGGGGGGAGAAATTGCGCCTGGGCCTGGGGAATAATTATTAATTGTTAAAACTTGAATTGCAGTATATTTTAAAATTTACCATTCTAAATTATTATTTGTCTTTAATATTGTTATATACTTTTAAATATTTTCCATTTGCATTCGTGTCTAGTAGCTACTAATATTTATTAATTATTTATATTGGCGTATTTGAAGGGAAATTACAAAATACAAAGTCAAAAGCTTTGTAACAGAAAGCTGCTGTCAACGTCTTCTATATCTGACTTCAATAGTCAAGAGAAAATCCCAAGAAAAGCCATTGTTCTTCTGTGCAATCCTTTTATAAATCAGACCCCTCTCATTTCATTAGTTTGCCTAACAAAACAGGAATCTTTCTTTGGGAATTATACTCGAAACCATCAAAAGTCTACCTTTATTCCTTCTTTTATCTGGGATTTGAAGGAAAACAATTTTCTGGGCTTTCTGCGGTGAGCTTTGTGATGGCGTCAAAATACTTGTTGGGGGGTGTTTTTGTGTTGGATTTGATCGCTTTTGCTTTGGCTGTTGCAGCTGAGCATCGAAGATCTACAGTAAGTGTTGACTTCTGCTCTCTTTTTCTCCCTTTGATTTCTTCTTGATTCATCTTGCAATTTTTCTCGTGTTTGTGAATTCTTAAGAGGAGTTTTCCCAAAAATTGTTCATTACTATGTTGGAAAATTATCTTGCGTATGTTTTTTGTGTTATGACAAATTTCTGCAATGGTAGCCGCTATTCATCTTTTTTTACTTGTTAAGCTTCAGATTTACGGAGAATTTAGGATTACTTGTAAACATAAATACAATGAACATGAAAATTATACCCAAAAAATGATATGATATTCTCAATCAAATGTAAATAAATATAGCTTATGAACACTTCGTAATGTTGCTAATCTTAAAAATAATTCCGATGATATACAAGTAATAAATTCCCTTCTTCAAGAAGAATTATCATTGTCGAACTCATAATCAAAATCAATGAATAGAAATGTATATATCTCTATTTTTATTTATTTTCTACAATATTATTATTATTTATTTAATATGTCGTGTATAATATTAATAATTATTATTATAATAGTAAACTCAATAAAACATTTTAAATATATAATTATTATACAACACATACTTCATGAGCTTTTCTTACAGATTTTCCATGTATATTTCCTATTTTTTGTATTGTAGGTAACACAGGCGAATGATGGAACAATGTTCTTCTGTGCTTACTCCTCAAATGTTGCAACAGGCTTGGGAGTGGTTTCTTTTTTGTTTTTTCTTGGTGCTCAAATACTGATAATGGCAGCTACAAAGTGCTTGTGCTGCGGTAGAGCTCTCCAGCCTGGTCGAAACCGTGTCTTGGCTATCGTGTTCTTCATTGTTTCCTGGTAAATTATCAGCCCATTTCATTCAATACCTTCTTTATCTTCCATATCTCTTGAAGCTCTTCTTGAACTAACAAATGCTACATTTCATCTACAATTTTACTGCTTATCAGTTAAGTCATAATCAAACATTGAAAAACCAATTAATTATAGAAATTTAAGATTTAATGGGTCAGGAGAGTGTCCGTATAATAAGTCCATAAATAGGGTGAATCACATTGAAAAACCAATTAATTATGATATCACTCTCCTTATAAACCAAAGCATTTATATTTCTACAAACGATATATTGGTCCGGTTCAGACTTGCTTCAATATGCTCGATAGTGCTCGAATCATATGTCAATCTATTTTGGTTTGATACACTTTTCTACTAGATTTTTTTTTGTTTAAACCAGTACATAACAATTTGAAACTCACCCTAGTGCTCCGATACCATATAGAAATTCAAGATTCAATGGACCTAATAAGTGTATGTATAACACGGTCCATAAGAGTTAATCACATTTAAAATGTTAGATCAAACCAATTACTTCTGATACAACTCCCCTTATAAGCTTATATTTCCACAACCAATGTGGAACAATATTTCAACATGAACTTCATTTAATCCGAACGGATACTGATATGTGAATGACCAATAAATCGACATATGATTCGAGCATATTAAAGCAAGTCTGAATCAGGGAACCAAGACCAGTTCGATTTGAAGGGGAGTGTTGAAATATTGTCTCACATCGATTGTGAAACTAGAATAATTCTAGTTTATAAGAGCTATGATATCATGAGTAATTGACTTGGTTTATCATTTTCAATATGATTCATTTCTATTATGAATTAGGCTACACGAACATTCTCCCGACCCATTGAATCTTGAATTTCTACAGTTCCCATACCCTTGATGGTTATCAGTTGTGTTGGTTGCATTTTGTTGCTCCTAATTGACTTTGTTACATACGGAATTAACCAAAAAGACATCGACATGTTAAAAATGGCAACTACATGGGAATTTAGGACAATGTGATTGTGATTATTATTAGAGAAGAAAGTGATGAAACAAACACTCTTTTCAGGATCACATTTTTCATTGCTACGGTGTGTTTGCTTGCCGGTTCGGCGACAAATGCATATCATACACACGACAGAAGTGCGGATACTCCTCCTAACTGTATCACACTAAGAATGGGAATCTTTGCGGCCGGAGCAGCCTTCATAGTGTTCACTGGAATACTATCTAGTGTTTTCTATGTAAACTACTCGAATGCAGATAAAGACTATCCTCCTCAAGGCCGAGATGCCGGCATCCGAATGGGACAAATTTAGCCACGGAGTTGAAGAGGTAATCTTGCTTACTAATCCAAATTTCTTCTTGCCTTTATGTTATTGTGTTCGATGCATCATGCTTTCGGATTGGTAATGCTTCTAACTTTTAAGGGTCTTTTAGTGTTCATTCATTGTAAGAAGAATTATGAATCTCAAAGCATGATGCATATGTGTATTTTATTTAATTATTTATTAATAAATATTACATATATAAAAATATTTTAAATTATTCAAATATTAATCGGATCTAATATTTTATACACATAACCAACCAATATCAGGTCTCATACCCCGTGTAAATAGGTATGGTCAATCAAATCTAGGTTCACTCTCGGTCGTTTTTTGAGTTTTTTAACATGTATAATCGTGTCAGACATTTTTAGTATTTTAATAACATAAAATTAAAAATATTTCTAATATGACACTGACAAGTTTTAAATCAACACAATAGCAGTCAGTGATTGACATCATATGCACCATTATAATCATTTGTTATTATTATTTGTTTTCCATGTTTTAATATATATATATATATATGCTTAAATAATAAGTTTATGAAACTCTTATAAACTATAGAAATACTTGAAAAGTTAATATTAGAAATAATAATAATAATATAATAATATTAGAAATTATTATTATTATTTGACTAAGTTGATGCCGTGGGTACAACATTCCAGTCACAATGTGAGTAAATAAGTTGAGTCCGTGCAACAGATGATTAATTTGGGCGAGCGGCAAATTTGGTCCCCAAAGTTTAGTGCTTTGGCAAATGTATGAAACACAATTAAAATATTTCAAATGTACAAGTCCCCGAAGTTTAAAAATGGCAAAACCAGTCCCCAAACAATTTTGTTTTTGGCAAAACCAGTCCCCAAAGTTTTTTGTGTGTGGCATAATTGGTCCCCAAAGTTTTAGTGTGCATATTTGGTCCTCAAAGTTTGAGGATTATGGCAAATTTGGTCCCTAACGCCGTTAAGGTCCCCAAAGTTTGCAAAACGTGGCAAATTTAGTCCCCAAACTTTGAAATGGCAAATTTAGTCCCCATATTTTACATAATTCGGCATATTTAGTCCCCAATAATAGAAAATGATGTTTTTGAAGGTCGATATGGATGTATATGATTGTAATGATACCGAGATTGATGAAATTATCTATGGATACGTACGAAAATTGATTTTTCGTTTTACCGAATGACAAGAATTGCGTCTCATTCGAAAACCAT
>RWGZ01001153.1:143198-239072 GCA_009725065.1 Utricularia reniformis | reverse complement strand
AATTTTGTTTTTGGCAAAACCAGTCCCCAAAGTTTTGTGTGTGTGGCATAATTGGTCCCCAAAGTTTTAGTGTGCATATTTGGTCCTCAAAGTTTGAGGATTATGGCAAATTTGGTCCCTAACGCCGTTAAGGTCCCCAAAGTTTGCAAAACGTGGCAAATTTAGTCCCCAAACTTTGAAATGGCAAATTTAGTCCCCATATTTTACATAATTCGGCATATTTAGTCCCCAATAATAGAAAATGATGTTTTTGAAGGTCGATATGGATGTATATGATTGTAATGATACCGAGATTGATGAAATTATCTATGGATACGTACGAAAATTGATTTTTCGTTTTACCGAATGACAAGAATTGCGTATTGATTTGTGAAGACGAACGATACGAAATTGAGGCTGGCTATACCGGTATTTCTAGAATTGTGTATTGATGATTTGATTTGTGTTTTTTAGAATTTGTAGAATTGTGGCTAAACTATGGTTGATATAATGGCTAAACTATACATAATGGTTGATATAATGGTTGAAAGATTTAGATTGTCTTCTATTTATGGAGCAAATAACAAATCCACCATGACAACTGTGATGGTGTCATGGTTAAACTAGAATTCTATTTCTGTATACAAGCAGAAAAAGGCGTATTATTACAACAAAATCTAATTCAAGACAACTACAACTATGTTGTCAATGCATGATGCTGACAAAAAAGACAGATAACTTACCCATCAAGCGGATTTACGACTCCGGGAATAGAATCTCCGAACGACAACTTGTGAATCTTGTGGCTAATCTGAAATGGGAATCATAAAAAGCTCAATGCAAAGCTGAAAATGCATCACAAATATTCAAAACAAGTTTAAATGAATAACGAAACTTCGAAATAGCATCAGATTTACATTGTAACTTTGAACGTGATTCAATAACTCGAGAAGAAATGCGCCTGGATTCTGCAAGCTTTGACCAGTTGCTAAATGAAAATTACCAGCAACTTTGTTGACCTCTAAAGATCCATGAATATTACATCCTTCACCTTTTTCTTCTTTCACTTTTTCAACAAAACCTTCTCTTTTGCACTAAAAACAACAGTTATCCGAACCACGTCAATTTTATCATCTTAATGAAAAAACTTCACAGGTTCTAGTATTAGGTTCGTTGCATAAAAAATGGGTGATTTTTACATACCTCAGGCGCACCAATACCATCTCTCTTGATTTCCTTCACATTGCCATACACATCAATTCTCTCCTTGAATATATCATGTCTCTGCAAATCAGGACACAATTTATAACAATTCAGAGATGATAAATATCCCTCATCGGAGAATCGAATCGCAAAAATTAAAAATTAAAAATAAATAATCGATATACATCACATACTATGTCAAGATGTCTCTCACCGCTGATGTCCATAGCATCAAGACTAAGAAGAGAACATGGCACATCAGGAAAGCTGATATTGAACTGCAGATCAAATTAACACATTTAAGAATGATATATAACTAGTTCTGCAGCATAAAGTAATCAACTTTCAGAACATTCAACATAAAAGAAATGACACTTTTTACTGCAATGAAAGCAGAGTAATTACATTGATCCGCAATTTGCCTCCTCGAGATGTATCAACTACAAGCTTTGTCTCCGTAACAGTGTGTAGAAATAACCCTAAAATTTAAGACAAAAAATGATAAAATCTGAATACCCACATCAAATCTACGACCCAGATCGAAAAAAAAACAAAAGAATGTTAGAAGAAACGTACTCAACTCCGAGACGATCAGCAAAACCCAACTTTGAGGGGTTAAGAACGAAACCCAGATCGGCCAATTGGCAATACCGCTTGGGAACGAAGTCGCGAAAACTTAACAAAAAGTTAACGGAGTTAGGGTTATTTGGGGACTGATTTTGCCCAAATTAACAAACTTTGGGGACCAAATTTGTTAGTATGTGTAAACTTTAGGGACCGGTATTGCCAATTTTAAACTTTGGGGACCCGTATTGCCTTAATATTAAAACTATGGGGACTAAATTTGCCGATTTATTAAACTTTGGGGACCAAATTTGCCATGTGAAAGATTGGGGACCAAATTTGCCAAAATCTTAAAACATTGGGGACCCATCAGACTATTTCACCATTTAAAACATTATTTGAAAACAATTGACTTATTAATTATTCAAACAAAAACGGCAGAAAATTGCAACGGTAAGTCGATAACTATTCAAAACTTGAAAGGTAACAAATTTTCGAACGTTGTAAATCGGTGTGGCCAGCACATCAAAGCGCCTATACAAAATACAGCACTGTTGATGCTAGCATAACACATACACCGTCCGCGTCGTCATGGAAGGATCCCGATGGCCGCCCCATCTCCACCACTACAAGAAATGAGGCCGTCGCGCAGATCACAACCATCCGCGAAGATATTGTTGCGGGGAAATCTAACTTCAATGATATCGCTTCACAGATTTCCGACTGTAGCTCTGCCAAGCGCGGCGGCGATCTAGGTATCAGTATTGAGTTTCTTGTTCTTTAAAGTTCGAATTGATTTGTTTTTACAGTGAAACTGCGACATCGTTTCTTTATTTGTTCTTTCGCGAACAAATTCATTATTGGATTCAAGATTCATCACGATTTTGCGAATTTTTCATTAGTCGTCTTGTATAATCGAATTCAATCGAAATGTTGTGTTTGTTTTTAAGGTCCATTCGGTCGTGGGCAGATGCAGAAGCCATTTGAGGATGCAACATTTGGTCTGCAAGTGGGTGAGATAAGTGAAATTATTGAGACAGATAGCAGGGTTCACATAATACTGAGAACAGGTTATTTCTGGGTAAAGAAGAAGAGCAACACTTGTCCCTTGTTTGAAAACATCATCGTTTAAGCTAGATCATCTGGAATAAAGAATTTAGAACATTTGTCATATTCTGATTACTGTGAATTGGAACTTCAACTATTGACAGGAGAAAGAGATCGGAACGATTAGTTCCTAATTGTCGGGCTCGGAAGAAGAGCAAACCATTTGCTATTAGCCCTCCCCATTGCCTGCACTAAGGGTCAATTCAAAGAAACCCATGGCGATATGTGGATTGTGCTTTTCATGAACCACTAGGATCAACAAAGGAATATGGTAACATTTTGTTTCTCTATACTGTTTTGTACTTTTATTATTGTAACTGGAATCTTTGTTAATGATGATGTAGGTAGATCGGGAGGGTTTTGGGAACTGGGTTTTGATGATGTAACTTCTTGTAAGGTTGTTTATGTTCTACCTACTTGCTGTCATTTCTTTTCCGTTTCGGAAACCGAAATTTCTTTATTTCTTGAACTTCCAGGCTTGGGTTCCTTTTTAAACGGGTTCTTGTATTGCTGAGGCAAATGATGCATGTGCGTGGTTTTCACGGATTTGGTATTTTATGAAGTTTCATTTGGAAATCTGTGCGTGCATTCTTATGGAATGTTGTATGCTTCAGTATTATAGGGGCTGCTGATTTTTTCTACCCGCCATTGGACAGATCTCAGGATGAGGTCAATGGGATAAGTGGGTAATATGGTAATTATGATGTTCTTCATCTGAGGAATTTTCTAATACAATCTAATGTCGTTTTTGGCTAACTCAAGAAAGAAAATCTAGTGAGCATCAATGGATTTGGAAAGTTAACTTTGTTGAGATCAGATCATTCTTATGGAATGTTGTATGTTGTAGTATTGTATTCGCTGTGGATACGTATAGTTTTTTTCTTGTCATGCATACTATTTTAATTTTCAAGATTTGGGTTGTTTCTATGGGATAATCATTATACTTTGTGCTATTGATGGTTTTTAAATGAAGTTAATCATTCTGGGATGCCTTTTCAGTGAAATGCTTCACTTAAATCATGTACTAAGTAAAATGCTCCACAGTGGAATCCTCGGATTGCCTTCCTGTGTAAGTCTTTAGTGGGTTTGTTCTTTTGGAGGCATTTGGTGCTGATGCATATCCATTATTTCATAAAAGTTTCATTTGGGTTTTATTTATTCTAATGGTGTTTAATTGAATTTATATTTTTCCAGATTCAGTAGTCTTAAGGGTCAGATAAGTTTCTTATATGTTAATTATTTCTTTTATTTGTATGGACACCTTTTTTGTGGATGCTTCACTGAAATCTTGTAGCAAGTAAAATGTCATCCAGAGAGGACCGACAGCTGTATCCTCAGCTTCAGCGGCGCACTCAGACAGTGGGGCATACCTGTGTAAGTCTTTAGATGGTTTGTTCTTTTGGATGGATTTGGTGCTGATGCGTATCGATTAAATATTAAGGATTGTTCAAATCAGTCTCCAGGTCGCTACTATCAATGATGATTCGTATTGAGTTCACAATGAAGTATATGGTGCATGATTCCTATTACTATTTTGAACATTTCATTTATTGAATTCCAATGGCGCACATACACCAAGCTGTTTAGTATTTATGGTTTTCTGTGTTCAGCAGAAGCCCTCTAATATATTATCTCTGTATTTTATAAATTCAATTGGTTTACTTATTATCATGTTCCTTTTTGCTGTAATACTATGTATTCAATTTTACAAGCAGGTTTTATAATTTTGAAAAGACTCATCGTTTGGATCCATCTGGTGTTCGTCAATTCTAGGCAGCTCTTCTGCAACATCTAGAATGGGTATGCATGATAAATTGAAATGATACCATTTACATAGCATTCAGTTGCTCAGGTATGATTAATTTTCAAGAAAAGTAGCTCTCTGCACATGCCATCTTATTATGTTACATTAGTTATATCATTTGATCAAGTTCTAATAATTATCTAGTTAATTAATGCTTTTTGGATTTGAACGCTCCAGCACATTTGTATCCCTCGGAACTTGACTTCTGAAAGTTTTCAGGGGCACAGCTTACCTAGGCATTCCAAACAATGGACGTTCTCTTTGAGGTGCTGAAAGTTGTTAATCAAACACAATATGTGAAAGTTGACCGGGAGGTTTATTAAACTTATATTTTATGTTTTTGTGTCTACATTGTTTGCTTCTTTCAGCCAGTAAGCATTCTTGTCTGCCCAAGCACAAGTTTCTTTTATGTGTAGATATTGAAAGCCATGATAAAGTTGCAGAGAAGACAGAAATTATTCTTCCCCTTGATCCTAATAGTGGAAATCAGGCAATCATGAAATATTCTGAGTTCTTAACAAAACTTTATACTTCCATTTTATTTATTGTGTTTTTTAGTTATTTTAGCTAACATTTACATATATGTAGATCCAAGCTGCTGTATATGCGTTGTGTAATACCAGAGGTCTTCCTTGCCAAAAGATTGCAAAAATAAAAAGGATGAGGATCTTCTGTATTGCCTTCCAGGTGCATTTTGACTATTTTCTTTCCTTGTTTCCTTATGAAATAATAACTATTGTTTTTTATAAGGGTAAAAGTTTTTTAAATAAATGTTTTTTAGGGGTGGGGGAGCTACCAACTTGAGATTCATGCCCGTAATGCCTTGTTACATCTATCATCATGTATGGTTTGTATTATGCATTATAATTTTGTGTTCTTCCATTTTTTATTAAATAAGCTGAAATTCATGACATTCTAGAATATAATAGCATGGACCTTTCTTCTCTGTTGTGCTTATTTTTATGTTTTGGACCATTGGTTAAAAGTTACAACTCTAAACTTTTGCTTCAGCATTATTTCTAAATATCCCTTACTACTATTTTCTTAATTTTGGGTTTCTTATATTAAGAGTGGCGTATTTTGAAAGATATTTCTATTTAACATGCTGTAACACATTGATTTCTTTATATTTCACCGAATTTTTTCAAGATTTTAATATTTTGCTTGTTTTGATTTTTACAACCCGTGGGTTATTTTATTTATCTTCTTCGGGTTTCTTGTATTATATTTCATACTTTTGGATTACTTAACCGGGGAGGGTTATGAATTTGGAACCATATATATGGGGAAAATTCATATGTATGCAACAAGTTTCAAACAATTTCAATGAAATCTTTTCTAGATTGGACTTGACGGGTAGCTTGCATTTACTTCCCTTACTACTATTTTCTTCATTTCGGGGTTCTTATACTAAGAGGGGTGTATTTTGAACGATATTCCTATTTAACATGCTGCAAACCTTGTTTTCTTTATATTTCATAGAATTTTTTCAAGATTTTAATATTTTGCTTGTTTTGATTTTTACACCCCGCGGGTTATTTTATTTATCTTCTTCGGGTTTTTAGTATTATGTTTCATAGTTTTGGATTACTTAACGGGGAAGGGTTATGAATTTGAAACCATATTTATGGGGATAATTCATACGAATGCAACAAGTTTCAAACAAGTTCACTAAAATCTTTTTTAGATTGGACTTGTCGGCTTGCTTGCATTTACTTGCCCTTGCTACTATTTTCTTCATTTCGGTTTTCGAATATTAAGAGCAATGAATTTTGAACGATATTCCAATTTAACATGCCGCAGCACCTTGATTTTTTTATATTTCACTGAATGTTTTCGAGATTTTAATATTTTGCTTGTTTTGATTTTTACAACCCACGGGTTATTTTATTTAACTTCTTCTGGTTATTGTATTATTTTTCATACTTTTGGATTACTTAACTGGGAGGGTTATGAATTTGGAACCATATTTATGGGGAAAATTCATACTTATGCAACAAGTTTCAAACAATTTCATTGAAATCTTTTCTAGATTGGACTTCACGTCTAGCTTGCATTTACTTCCCTTACTACTATTTCTTCATTTCGTGTTTCTAATATTACGAGTGACGAATTTCAGGTTTCAGCTCCTTGATTTTTTTATATTTCACCGAATTTTTTCGAGATTTTAATATTTTTGATTTTTCGAAATATTTTAATATTTTGCTTTTTATTTTTATTTTTACACCCTGTGGGTTATTTTATTTATCTTCTTCGGGTTCCTTGTATTATTTTTCCCAGTTTTAAATTACTTAACGGGGAAGGGTTATGAATTTGGAACCATATTTATGGTGAAAATTCATACGTATGCAACAAGTTTCAAACAAGTTCACTGAAAACATTTTTAGATTGGACTTGTCGGCTTGCTTGCATTTACTTCCCTCAATACTCCTTTCTTCATTTTGGGTTTCAAATATCAAGAGTGACGTATTTTGAACGATATTCGTATTTAACATGCTGCAGCACATTGATTTCTTTATATTTCATCGAATTGTTTCGAGATTTTAATATTTTGCTTGTTTTGATTTTTACAACCCGTGGGTTATTTTATTTATCTTCTTCGGGTTTCTTGTATTATGTTTCGTACTTTTGGATTACTTAACGGGGAACGGTTATGAATTTGGAACCATACTTATGGCGACATTCATACGTATGCAGCATGTTTAAAAAACATTCACTGAAATGTTTTCAATATTGGATTTTTCGGCTTGATTGCATTTACTTGCCCTTGCTACTATTTTCTTCATTTCGGTTTTCTAATATTAAGAATGACGAATTTTGAACGATATTCCAATGTAACATTCTGCAGCTTCTTGATTTCTTTATATTTCACCGAATTTTTTCGAGATTTTAGTATTTTGCTTGTTTTGATTTTTAGCCCGCGGGTTATTTATTTATCTTCTTCGGGTTTCGTGTATTATTTGGATTACATAACGGAAAAGGTTTTGAATTTGGAACCATTTTTATGGGGAAAATTTTTGCGTATGCAACAAGTTTCAAACAACTTCACTGAAATCTTTTCTAGATTGGACTTGTCTGCTTGCTTGCATTTACTTTCCCTTACTACTATTTTATTCATTTTGGGTTTCTAATATTAAGAGTGACGTATTTTGAACAATATTTTAATGTAACATTATGCAGCTCCTTGATTTCTTTATATTTCACCGAATTTTTTCGATATTTTAATATTTTGCTTGTTTTGATTTTACACCCCGTGAGATATTTTATTTATCTTCTTCGGGTTTCTTGTATTATGTTTTGTACTTTTGGATTACTTAACGGGGAAGGGTTATGAATTTCGAACCATACTTATGGCGAGTTTCATACGTATACAACAAGCACCTTGACTTGTCGGCTTTCTTGCATTTACATCCCCTTACTACTATTTTCTTCATTTTGGGTTTCTAATATTAAGAGTGACGTATTTTGAATGATATTCCTATTTAACATGCTTTAGCACCTTGATTTTTTATATTTTACCTAATTTTTTCGAGATTTTAATATTTTGCTTGTTTTGATTTTTACACCACTCGAGATATATTATTTATCTTCTTCGGTTTCTTGTATTATGTTTCGTAATTTTGGATTACATAACGGGGAAGGGTTATGAATTTCAAACCATACTTATGGCGAGATTCATAGGTATACAACAAGATTCAAACAAGTTCGTTGAAATCTTTTTTAGATTGCACTTGTCGGATTGATTGCATTCACTTCCCTCACTACTATTTTCTTCATTTCGGGTTTCTAATATTAATAGTGACGTATTTTGAACGATATTCCTATTTAACATGCTGCATCACCTTGAATTCTTTATATTTCACCGATTTTTTTGAAATTTTAATATTTTGCTTGTTTTGATTTTTATACCATTCTTCATGTTTCTTAATGTTGACTTTTGAGATTTCTTTGTTTATGTATAAATGCTATGGTCATTATCTCTTGGAATGTCTTCGGCCAGCCCAGTTCAATGTTTGATGGTGATGTTTTCATGAAAGTACTAAGCATTTTTATAACATCTGCAATTTTAAAGCTTGGGCAAGGTATGATTTACTATCAATGATTTTGCTTCCAATTCTCTTTCATATGAAGCATTTTCCATGCACTTATTCAACAAGTGTAATATCTAGAAAAGGTTAGAAATACAAAATGATACAATTGATGTATTGCATGTTATTGCTGTTGATAATGCTGCAATATTAAAGCTTGGGCAAGGTATGATTTACTATCAATGATTATGCTTCCACTGCTCTTTCATATGCAGCATTTTCCATGCACTTATTCAACTAGTGTATTATCTAGATATGTTCAGCAATACAGAATGATACAATTGATGTATTGCATGTGATTGATGTTGATAATGTTGGTACTTCATAATTGATGATTAAGTTTTATTAAGGAGTGTTTTGCACAAGCGATTCAATGATGTCTTTTGTGTTGTAATGGATGTGATATCCGTGTGCCTAATGTTGTGTGGTTACCTCTCTGTCGCCATTCTGGATTTAAATTATAGTTGGAAGTCTTGGCGGTGCATGTCTCAATATGATGTCTTTCTCATAAGTCTTATTTTTTCATGCTCTTATTTTGTTCCTTTATGAGCCTCAATGCGATGATAAATGTAAGTTGCTCTCTTTCTCGTAAGACATAACTTTCATGCTCTTGTATTTCGGTCCTTTATGTGTTCAATGCTATGATGAATATGTGGGGTTAGTAATTTGATGTAAATATGCACATATGTGGCTCTTTTATCATGCAAGAATGTTATCAGTTCTTTAATGATTGATTTTCCATATTCTAATACAATTTTACAGATTAATGGAACAATTTTATGGAACATGGCAACTGTTCAATGAAGAAGAACTTAGGGTCTCTGACGAGTTAGAAGAACATGTACATGGGCCAAACTCTGACTAGAACTGGTACGCATGGTTTTAAAAAACCGGTCGGACCGGCCGGTTCGATCGGGAATCGCTTATCATCCCGATCCGATTTAAACCGGTTGACCTATTATTTCAAAAACCGGTCTTGGGGACAAAAAATCCGGTTGAACCGGTTTATTTCATTCAAAATTGGTTTTTAAGAATTTATATTAAAAACTTTTTAAAATTTTTTTAAATATATATCAAAACTTTTTTATATTATCTAATTACATTTTTTAAGAATTTATTTAGAATTCTTTGTAAAAAATTATATTTTTAAATATATTTGTCTTGTTCACTAACATTATTATGTATTTTTCTATTAAACCGGTTCAAAACGATCCGACCATCCGATCCAACCAGTAGAAAGTATTTCCGATCCATCGCTTCGACTGGTTTTTAAAACTATGCTGGTACGTATTATTTTTTTTGAATTGTAATGTTATTTCATATACAAGTTACCTTATGAATTCATAAGGCATTCAAAGTTACCTTTTTAATTGGTACGTATTATGATTAGTTGGTCTCGCCTTTTAATTCGTTCATTCTTTAAAACCTCTTGGGCTTGGAGGATTTTTGGTTTTTCTGATATAGAAGTGTTTTAATGCTTCATCTGAAATAAAAATTATGTTAAATTCTAGTTGATTAATGAACTTAACCAGTAACAAGTATCCTAAATAATTTATAAATATGAAGTTTTGTTATTTGGTGTTTTGGTTTTATTTGTTGGAACTATTTAGTACATTCCATGAATTTATTGGTATCTCAACTTTTTCATTGAGAGGAATAATGTATTATCGTTATTTTGATGCATGATTATATAAATATTTACTAATCTATGCGATTAGGGGTGTGTATGGGTCTAGCCCAACGGGTTACGTGTTGACCCAATGGGTTAGAAATTCAGCCCAACCCGTCAATCGGTTGACTTGTATGGATTGACGGATTGGATTTTTTCGGCCCAATCCGTATACTTATTTCAATGGGTCAACCCATGGGTTGACTCCTTTGTATAGGTAGGGCCAACCCGACAGCTAAGGTCGGTCCATGTCCACCCCTATTTGCGATGTTTGTTTCTCTTTAATTTATTTTATGAATATTGACCTTTATGCATATTTACTACAAGCTATGATTTGGCTTTTGTTATGTGCAGTTTTTACATCATGAATGATTTCAATTTGTTGAATCAGTTGGTAAGTGGATAAATATGTATTCATACCAGGTACGTCTCCCAATTAGATTTTCTCTAACTAATGAAAAACCTAATGAGAGTAACAAGAACAACATATGATAAACATAATGGTAATGAACCATATAATGTTTGGATTTACAAATTNTTCGACATCTTGCTTTTTTCGTTTTTATATCCATTCGCTACTTTTTCTTCAAATGTTTTTGTGCTAAAACAATAGTGATGACTTTTGAACCACATTTGTGAAGAGTATTCATACTTTACATAAAGATTCATGGAATATTTATCTCTTTCTTTATATTTCATTGAAAGGTTTTCAAGATTTCGACATCTTGCTTTTTTCGTTTTTATATCCATTCGCTACTTTTTCTTCAAATGTTTTTGTGCTAAAACAATAGTGATGACTTTTGAACCACATTTGTGAAGAGTATTCATACTTTACATAAAGA
Source organism: Utricularia reniformis (assembly GCA_009725065.1). Lineage (NCBI taxonomy): Eukaryota > Viridiplantae > Streptophyta > Magnoliopsida > Lamiales > Lentibulariaceae > Utricularia > Utricularia reniformis. The sequence goes on along the minus strand of RWGZ01001153.1, from coordinate 227,816 downwards.
TTCATGGAATATTTATCTCTTTCTTTTTATTTCAACTTTTTAACTACATTTCTGTTGAATCACGCATGATTAAAATATTCTGAGTATGTTGCCTTTGAAGCCCAGAGTTTGGTTTCAGGTTTTCTTGCTGTGGGAGTTGTGATGATGAATCTATTCAACTATTTGATGAAATGACAACTGCTTGGTTGTTGTTTAGTTAAGAGGTGCTTTGAAAATTTATTCCCTTCGCAATGAAACCATCCCCTTTGACACCTGCTAAAAAGAAAAAAAAAGTCATCAATTTAATGATAATAAAGTAGAAACAAGTACTTTATAACAATTATTTTGATTTTTTTGATAGAATTAATTTTAGTGATTTTATCCTATAAAAACATTGATTAAGTGAACTATTATTTGACTATTACAATAATCGCACAAATTGTTGAGATTGTAGAATCATACAAACTCATTAAATCATTCATGTTATTTTTGAAACACTGGATAATTGAACATCTTTTGAGATATTAACTATAAATTGATATCTTTTAAGCTCGACACAATCTGGTAACGCAACTTTTTCCTTGGTACTTAGGCTACTTGTAAGGGCTTGGGCGCTCCTTGTCCGCAGAAATGGATTTTTATTATTATTTATATTAAATTATAAAATTCATATAATTATATTATATATTATTTGAAATATTAAAAATATAATAATGTTAAAACTGATGCATATTAGATTAATTTTATAATTTATATTCGTAACTTGTTTCAGATTGGATATTTCGAAAAAAATAAGAATTTGGAATATGAAATTATAAAAAAGAAAGTTCAATTCAAATGAAATAGTTAAAAGTATTAAATTAAATGTAATATTTAAAGAAAAATAATATATAGATAAAATTGATGAGATAGAAAAATAAAACTAAATTTGAAGAGATGAGATGGTGTGGGATGTAAGAGAAATAAAAATGATGTGGATAAATGAGAAGTTTTAGAAGTTGAAAGAGAATATGATATGAATGTCAAAAGATGATGATGTGTATAATGATTTATATGGTGGAAATGGTTTTGAGCGCAAACAAGATTGCATGTAACTTTAGAGACGAGATCATGAATCCCTTTTGGGCTTGAATGGATTCATCAAGGGTTAATTTGATTGACAACTTGAAAAAATCGGATTTTCGGATGATCGGAATATGGTATTTAGGGTTGCTCAAAACCATGACTAATAGTTATATCAAATCATATTTTCAAAGGGGTGGTACAAATATCTATTTTTATATTAAATATATATGCAATCCTGCATTTTTATATTTATCAAGATAAAAAGATGGATAATTGATATAAATTTAAAAATAATAATTAATTCAAAGTTATGCTTTGAAATCGAATTACAATTTATAATTTGAAAACCATGGTCAAGTAGGGGTGTTCATTCGGTAAATACCGAATCAAATTTCAATTATCGAATAAGTAAAAAAATTAGCTAACGAATACTGAATCAAATTTTGTCGGTTCGGTAAATACCGTATTTTCCGAAATTTAATCAAATTAAATAAAAAATTAATCATAATATTAAATTTAGTTATATAAATAAATACAAAAGTATTAGTTTTAAATTAAACAAAAGGTTAAATTCGATATTCAGTAATTACCGAATACCAAATTTTTTTACCGAATACAGAAATGGACGAATTTAAAACCGAATACCGAATCGATTTCATCATTTTGGTATCGATTCGGGAAAAAGTTCGTTATACGGTTCGGTATTCGGAATACTGAAGTTCTAGATATTAATTACATTGTAAAAACGTCATTTTTGCTTTAATATTAATTAATAAATAAAAGTGCTAGAGGGACAATTTTGATATTAAAAGCATTGTAATTTGATCATTAGTAAATTCTAATTGGGTTTGGAAAAGCTTTATATTAATTTTAAATAAATAAAAGTATTAAGAGTATTTTTAGTGTTAATTCAAATATTAAACCGTAACGGTCATTAATACATTCTAATTTAGCCATTAGAAAAGTTGTGTGTTAATTTAAAATAAATAAAAGTATTAAGGGCAATTAACGGTCATTAATGAATTGGTCTTGGATACGGGATTCCAGTTGTAAATTTTGAATTGTTCAATTCAAAATTCAAAATCTGCTGTATATTTTACTTATACTTCATTCGAGACGTTGGAGGAGGAGCGGTTTTTCTGGAAGCAAGAATTAATTGCGTTCAAGGGAGGCCGGAGGAGCTTCTAGGGTTTCATCAATATTTAGTATTCCGATTGTGTTTACTATTTCTTGATAACGTTTCAGAGAAGGATTTACAGCGTTATGGGATTTGTTTTCCACAGGGGGTCTAGCAGAGAACGATGAGAAAGTTTTGTGGGAACTATAGAAGAATTATGTAAATTATGGTTGTTTGGATGATTTTCAGGTTTATTTACTCACTTTCCTTTTTTCTTCTAATTGTTTCTTGATTAAAATTCGCACTTTTGATTTCTTCAAGGGGAAAAGTGCTGCGTTTTGAACCGATTGTCTTGAATCGATTGTCTCTTAACTTCAGTTCTGTTTATTTCATTTAAACGTTTTCAAGATTTAAACATTTTTTTGTTTTTACATTTCCATCACTAACTTTTTTTCTTCTTCGGTTTTTTTGTGTTTTTCTTTTTCTTGATGGAATTCATATCCGAGCTCATAGTGATGAATGTTGAACTATATTTGTGATGAATATGCATATTTTTACCGCAAGGTTCAAGTAAGTTCATGGATATGTTTTTAAAATCGAAATTTTACTACTTTTCTTATTTATTTCTGCTATTTCTTTGAAATTTGCTGCAGATGTCTTGAATCCATTCTCTCTAAACTTGAGTTTTGTATATTTCATTTAAAGGTTTTAAAGATTTCCAAATCCTTTTGTTTTTAAATCTCCCCCACTACCTTCTTTTTTCTTTTCTTTTCTTTTCTCTTCTGTTTTTGTGTTAAATTCATACTCGAATTTCTGTAAGGTGATGAATTTTGAACTATATTTCTGAAGAATATACATACTTTTTCAGCAAGGTTAAAGTAGTTCATGAAAATGTTTTCAAAATCGAACTTGTACCACTTTTTTTATTTACTTTTGCTATTTCTTGTTTTGATTTTAATAGATTATATTTTTTTAATGCGGGGTTTTGAATTTGGAACCATATTTATGGGGAATATTTACACATATGCACAAGTTTCAAGCAATTTCATTGAATTGTTTTCAAGATTGGACTCTTCGAATTCTTGCTTTAGTGTTTGCCTTTTGAACTATATTTCTGAAAATTATTCATACATTTGCAGCAAGATTCAACCATGTTTTTGAAATTTTTTCAAAATCTAACTTGTAAAACTATTCTGATTTATTTTTGCTATTTTTTGTATAAGTTTTCATAGATTATATTTTTTTAAATGGAAGGGTTATGAATTTGGAACCATATTTATCGGGAATATTCATACCTATGCATCATGTTTCAAGCAAGTTCATTTTGAAATGTTTTCAACATTGGACTTGTCGACTTGTTGCTTTTACTTCCCTTTATTTTATCACTTTTTTCTTGTATTTTGGATTTCTAATATTAAGAGTGGTCTATTTTGAAGTATATTCATATGTAACTTTTTACATCCCCCTCCCTACATTATACTTCTTCTTGGGTTTATTGTTTCAAGTTTCATAGTTTAGATTTCTTTATGGGAAAGAGTTATGAATTCTTAACCATATTTATAGCGAAAATTCATATGCATGCAACAAGTTGCAAGCAAGTTCATTGAAATGTTTTGAAGATTTGACTTGATGGCTTGCTTGCTTGCTTTAATTTCCCCTTATTACTTTTTTATTCTATTTCGGTTTCTAATATTAAGTGTTTCGAATTTTGAATTATATTCCTATCTAACAATTTAGACAGTTCAACATATTTTTTGTTTTTTGATTTTTATATCCTCATTATTTTATTTTTTTCGGGTTTATTGAATTAAGTTGTTACGAATTTTGAACCATATTTATGGGGAGCATTCATACGATGCAACAAGTTTCAAGCAAGTTCATTGAATTGTTTTCAAGATTTGACTTGTCGACTTCTTGCTCTAGGGATCCCCTTTTGAACTATATTTCTGAAAATTATTCATACTTTTGAAGCAAGATTCAAGCATGTTTTTGAAATATTTTGAAAATCTGAAGTGTAAAACTTTTCTTATTTATTTTTGCTGTTTTTTGTATATGTTTTCATAGATTTGAAGATGTAAACTTTTTACATCCCGCTCCTTCATTATATCTCTTCTTCGGGTTTCTTGTTTAAAGTTTCATTCTTTAGATTTTTTTATGGGGAAGAGTTATGAATTCTGAACCATATTTATGGCGAAGATTCATATGCATGCAACAAGTTGCAAGCAATTTCTCTGAAATGTTTTCAAAATTTGACTTGTCAGCTTGATGCTTTAACTTCCCCTTACTACTTTTTTCTTCTATTTCAAGTTTCTAATGTTAAGTGTTTCGAATTTTGAATCATATTCCTATCTAACTTGCTGCAGCGCCTTATATTTCTTGAAAACAATTTAGACAGTTCAACATATTTATTGTTTTTTGATATTTAGATCCTCATTATTTTATTTTTTTCTATTATTAAGATTGATGAATTTTAAACCATGTTTCTATCTAACTTGCTGCTGCGTCTGTTTTCTTTATATTTTATAGAAACATTTTCTAGATTTTGATATAATGCTTTTTTTTTATTTTTACATTGTGTCGAGTATTTTATTTCTCTTCGGGTATTTTGTATTAAGTTCATTGGTCTTCTTCATGGGGAATGGTTATTTTTACTAGATTTGTAATTTTGTATGCAACAAGTTTAATGCAAATTCACTGAAATCTTTTCAATATTGAACTTGTTGGCTTGCTTGCTTTTACCTTCTCTTGTTACTATTTTCTTCATTTCGGGTTTCTCATATTAAGATTGATGAATTTTGAACCATATTCCTATCTAACTTGCTGCTTCGCCTGTTTTCTTTATATTTTATAGAAACATTTTCTAGATTTTTATATATATTTCTTGTTTTTTATTTTTACATCCCGCGGACTATTTTATTTTTCTTCTTGGAGTTTTTTGTTGTAATTTTTATACATTGTATTTCTTCACGGGGAATGTTATGAATTTTGAACCATATTTATGGGGAAGATTTATATGTATCCAACAAGTTTCATGCAAGTTCACTTAAATCTTTTCAAGATTGTATTTGTGGGCTTGCTTGCTTTTACTTCCCTTTTTGAACTATATTTCTGAAATATATTCATACTTTTGAAGCAAGTTTCAAGCATATTCATTGAATTTTTTCAAATTCGGACTTGTAACTCTTTCTGATGTTTTTGGTATTACTTGTATTAAGTGTTGTGAATTTTGAATCATATTTATGGGGAAGATTCATACATATGCAGCAAGTTTCAACTTTCAACAATTTCATTGAAATATTTTCAAGATTAGACTGGTTGGCTTGCTTGCTTTTACTCCTCTTACCATTTTTTCCTTCTTTTTGAGGCTTCCAATATTAAAAGTTATGCATTTTGAACCATATTCCTAAGTAATTTGTTGAAGCATCTTGAATATTTTATATCATAGAAAATTTTTTTTGTGTTTTTTATATAGTGCTTGTTTTTTGTTTTTACAGTCCACTCACTACTTTATTTTCTTGTATTATTTTCATACTTTGAATTACTGCATAAGTGTGATGATTCATACTTATGCAGCAATTTTCACGCAAGTTAATTTTTTTTCTTGTATTAAGATTCATACTTTGGATTGGCTTACGGGTAATATTTATGAATTTTGAACCATTTATGGGATGATTTGTATTTCTCCAACAAGTTTCAAACAAGTTCATCGAAATATTTTCACTATTGAATTTGTCGGCTTGCTTGCTTTTTTACATCCTCTTGTTACTTTTCTTTTTTCTTCGTTTTTTCTTGTATTAGGATTCATTTTGATCAATTTTGAACATTTTTTCTTTAAATTTCATTGAAAGGTTTTCAAGATTTCGACATCTTGCTTTTTTCGTTTTTATATCCATTCGCTACTTTTTCTTCAAATGTTTTTGTGCTAAACAATAGTGATGACTTTTGAACCACATTTGTGAAGAGTATTCATACTTTACATAAGATTCATGGAATATTTATCTCTTTCTTTTTATTTCAGCTTTTTAACTACATTTCTGTTGAATCACGCATGGTTAAAATATTCTGAGTATGTTGCCTTTGAAGCCCAGAGTTTGGTTTCAGGTTTTCTTGCTGTGGGAGTTGTGAAATTATTTCATTGTGATGATGAATCTATTCAACTATTTGATGTGTCTAAAAGCATCCATTTTTTGTTAACTTTTCTTATCATTTTGTTTGAAAACCTGAAAATGTGAGAAGCATTTAAATCTACTTTTTATTAGCTGTCAAGTTTAGTAGCTTGTATATGCTTATAGGTTTGTCATGTTTTCAGTATGTTTTTTGATGGCTTGGCTCGTTCAGGTATTTGAAACCAATAAATAACAAAAAATATTGAGTTGATCATGTTTGCTAAGAACTATAGGGATGGTATGCAAATCTAACATTTACTAATGCGGAGTTTTTTCATGTTGATTACCTGCTGCTATTCACAGAATCATTGCACATTTACTAAAAAATATGATTTTATTTTTCTTCATGATTATAGATTTATTTATAACAATCTTTATTTCTTTTTGTAGTTATCATCATGTTCCTAGTGGTTCTGCTTTGAAAGTCTCTTTCAGCCCTTAGTGGAAAGGTATGGGATGGTATGTAGATGTCATGTTTTCACCATTATCGTTTGCTACAAGTTCCAGGTATAACAAATGCAGCTTACAATGACCAAGGACTTGTGTTTTACAATTGTTTGAATGTTTGATGCTCGAAATTATAAAAAGGTGCTCGATTCATTCCGTTATTTCTGTGCATGATTATATAAGCATTTACGAGTTTCCCGGGAATGTTTGCTTAAAATCATTTTCCTTTTTATGATATATTCTCCTATGGGAAATGGAGTCTAATGTTGCTAAAAATTACATACATGCGATCGATTCATTTCGGTACTTTTGTGCATGATTATATAAACATTTACTAGTCTATAACGATGTTTGTTTCTCCTTAGTTTATTTCATGAATATTTACTACAAGCTGTGATTAGTCCTTATTTTGTACAGCTTTTACATAATGAATGATTTCAACTTTTTTGTACGTGGATAATTAATTATCTATTCCTATGAGGTATGTCTTCCTCTTAACTTTTCTCTAACTAATAAAAAACATAATAAGATTAACATAATGGCAACTTGCTCCTTAGGTCATATCGGATTATGAAAAAAAATTACAACGGTAAGTTTCTATATTCAAAATGGGTGAAATAGCCTGATGGGTCCCCAATATTTTAAAATTTTGGCAAATTTGGTCCCCAATCTTTCACCATGGCAAATTTAGTCCCCAAAGTTTAATAAATCGGCAAATTTGGTCCCCAAAGTTTAATAAATCGGCAAATTTAGTCCCCACAGTTTTAATATTAAGGCAATACGGGTCCCCAAAGTTTAAAATTGGCAATACCGGTCCCCAAAGTTTACACATACTAACAAATTTGGTCCCCAAAGTTTGTTAATTTGGGCAAAATCAGTCCCCAAATAACCCTAACTCCGTTAACTTTTTGTTAAGTTTTCGCGACCAAGTTCCCGTGCGGTATTGCCAATTGGCCGATGTCTGGGTTTCGTTCTTAACCCCTCTTCATCGTTCGTTCTTAACCTGTCGAACTTTGGTCTAACAGGTTACAGCTTCCCCCTCTTCACCCCNTACATACATGCGATCGATTCATTTCGGTACTTTTGTGCATGATTATATAAACATTTACTAGTCTATAACGATGTTTGTTTCTCCTTAGTTTATTTCATGAATATTTACTACAAGCTGTGATTAGTCCTTATTTTGTACAGCTTTTACATAATGAATGATTTCAACTTTTTTGTAGGTGGATAATTAATTATCTATTCCTATGAGGTATGTCTTCCTCTTAACTTTTCTCTAACTAATAAAAAACATAATAAGATTAACATAATGGCAACTTGCTCCTTAGGTCATATCGGATTATGAAAAAAAATTACAACGGTAAGTTTCTATTTTCTAGTGAATTTTTGGGCAATTATTTAAAATTTCGGGATCTCTGATAAATATCAGTCATTTCAAAAATTTCACATTCCCATATATTTGGATTATTACAAAAAAATGGGTTTAAAAATTTGTCAAAATTGTGAGACCTAAATTTTTGACAAATATATGGGAATGTGAAATTTTTGACAAATATACCCTCGTGGCAGCAACCATGAGGGTATGAACGAGTGATATTAAGGGAGGATATTACATACATAAAAGACTTGAAAAAATCATTATATGATAATATAATATACTTTTATAAATATAATAAATTCATTTTTCTTACAAATTTGGGAAAAATAATTCATAATCATGAGAAACAACACTAATATATTCTTAGACAAAACATATAGTTATTGAAATTTATGGTAAATATTAGGGGTGTGCATGAAAATCCGGTGATCCGAAAAACCAAGGTAACCGAACCGATTTTTCGGTTATCCGAACCGCAAATACTTAATCGAATGGGATGCGGTTTAGGATCGGATATGGTTTTTCAAAATTTATATTCGATCCGATATTTTTATTATATTATATTCTTTTTTCTAATTTTGTAAAGTTAAAACGTTATATATAGTAATATATTTTTACTTATTATAAATATTTATTTTTTCCTTTAATATTAATTTTTTTATATTTTATTCTTATTTTTCAAAATAATCGATATGAAAAAATATGAAGTAATCAATAGAAATTGATTTTTGAAATTCATGTTTTTAATAAGTTAGGTAATTTTTTTGATATTTTATATTATCATTTAAATTGTATTTAATTTTACAATTTATTTTATTTTTATTGCTTGTGATTACGAGTATATATAAATTAATTATATTAATTTTTACAGATGAATGTACTTAGAAGAAGAATATAATTAATTATTTACATATATTTATTTTAATTCAATTATTATATTGAATTCAAGTTTTGCTCTATAAATGTTTGAAAATTTTGAATATATGTTTTTTGTTGTTTTATAATTTGTATATTTATCAAATAATTAACATTTATTTGGTGATTAGTGATAATTTTTTATAATCAATTATAATTAAAAAATAATATTAGGGTATCCGCAATCCGATCCACTATTGCGGATCGGTTTCGGATCATGATTTTTCTAATCCGTATCCATCGGACCGAATCAAAAAAATGATGATCAGATCTGGTTACCCAATCTAGAGGTGGGCAAAAGCCCTAACCGAACAGTTCAAGGTTGGGCTTCTTCGGGTTTTTGAACCTAGTGGGGACCAGACCACTGGCTAACTATAATCATAGGGTTCGATAGGTCTTTTTCATGTGGGCTATTACATGAGACCAACCCGAGACCAAGACCAGACTCTATGGTTCGGTTATGGTACGGGTTGGTCTATGAAAGACCTTATAATATATTTAAAATATTTTATATTAATCAATAATATACATATAATATTATTCAATTTACATTACTTTTACCTTCAAATTTTGAAATCTAATAAAAATAAAATAGTTAATCAACAAACAAAAACGAAAAGGAATAAAATGTATTGCTAAAATAAATTTTTGACAAGATATTACTAACAAAATGCAAAATAAAGATCAACTGAATCGTCACTTTCGTTATCTTCTTAAAATAAATGAGAAATAAGAAAGGATTAGAGGAAATTATCGTTGGAAACGAAATGATTAGATTTAATTCCCCATTGATGAAGGTTGTTACTATGATAATGATAATGATAATGGTAGAATTAGAACTATAATTTAAGAATTGAAAGGATGTAAAAGTTGAATTATGTTATGATTATTTAATGTTTTTTAATTAATGTGTGTTGTGGTTCCTTTTTAGGTGGTACCAACAGTCACCGAATTCTGAAAATCGGTTTATTTGTTGTTTGTGGAGACAACTTGAAATATAGAAAATGGAAAGAACGCAGACGATTTTAGCCTGGAAAAACCCCTTAAGAAAGGGGAAAAAACCACATTGCCGAGAGGAGAACCTCCACGGCAAATTCATTAATAAATCAATGAAATATAAAAAGGGAATAAGAGTAAGGGAAATGAAATTACAGCGGCTATGGTTACTCAAAATTGATCTCCTCGAGCTTATCTTTTAGCTCTGTATTTATAGAGTGAGAAATACGTGGGACCCACATCCTGAAACCACCTCTGACAAGATGTTTCCTCATGTTGGAAAGTGTGGTTGAGCCTGAAGCGTGGAATGGATGTTGATGGGTCAACATCCAGCCTGTCAAGATCTATATAGTTTGCTGGGACCTACGCAGTCTGTCGGGACCGAACGATCTGCTTGGCCCTAAACAAACTGCCGGGACCGATCAGTTTGCTTGGCCCTAAGCAGTCTGCCGGACCGACCGATCGGTCTGCTGGTCCTAAGCAAACTGCCGGGACCGATCGCCCTAAGCTGCTTTCCGGGACCGATCAGTCTGCTTGATAATTTCAGCTGTCGAATCCTCGATTGGGCCTGACCACCTTCATTCTTGTTTAGGACTCCTCGTTGGTGCCGGGTTTAATGGTTCTCAACAAGAACACATCTTTGGTACTCGGTTTAAGGGTTGTCAACAATGTGTAAATTTAATTTTTTATTTCATATTTATTAGATCTTACGGGTCGGTCTCAAGCCCCACCTATTAAAGACCAAAGACCAATTCAATAAAATAATTGGGCTTCGGTCTTATAAATATAATGCCAAACCCAAGACCAATTAAATTAATATAGGTTAAATGACCAACCCATAAATTATCGGACTGATTCTAAAACGGTCTTTTCAGGATTGTGATGCTTTGGTCTTATGGATTGGGCTGTTTTTTCCCAGCTCTAACCCGATCCACGCACACCCCTAATAAATATTATAGTTCTGTTTTTTATTTTATATTCATTAAATAATAAGAGTAGGATAAATATAATGTGTATTTCTCTCTAAACATATAAAATTCATATTTTATCTTTCAAAATTTTAGCTTGTATATGCTTATAGGTTTGTCATGTTTTCAGTATGTTTTTTGATGGCTTGGCTCGTTCGGATGGGATGCGGTTTAGGATCGGATACGGCTTTTCAAAATTCATATTCAATCCGATATTTTTATTATATTATTTTTTTTTTCTAATTTTGTAAAGTTAAAACGTTATATATGGTAATATATTTTTACTTATTATAAATATTTATTTTTTCCTTTAATATTAATTTTTTTATATTTTATTCTTATTTTTCAAAAATAATCGATATGAAAAAATATGAAGTAATCAATAGAAAATGATTTTTGAAATTCATGTTTTTAGTAAGTTAAGTAATTTTTTTGATATTTTATATTATCATTTAAATTGTATTTAATTTTACAATTTATTTTATTTTTATTGCTTGTGATTACGAATATATAAATTAATTATATTTATTTTTACAGATGAATGTACTTAGAAGAAGAATATAATTAATTGTTTACATATATTTATTTTAATTCAATTATTGTATNATTCGAATGATGCCGTATTGCTTCTAGATAAAGTTATGAACGAGGGAATGAAGTTTCCGTACAAGAAGTTCGATGAGTTTCTTAAGCATCTTTCTGTCGTTGGTGATCTTCAAATGATTCATAGATTATCGGATCATATGAGAAAGTTTTATAATCCGGCTATGGCTAGACGTTTTGCTTTAAGCCAGAAGCGTAGAAGCTTGAGCCTTCGAGGTAAATGATTGTCAAGCATATTTATCAGTAGTTGGAATTTGAAAATTTGTAAATGGTGATTATAGAGTTAGAGTGAAGTAGATTAATACCTTTTCATTGTGTGATTTTGTATTGTTTTAGAGAATTCGTGCTTATTTCGTTTATCGTCGAACTAGATGTTCGGATTGATCATTGGTGATGTTATTAGTTGTTGAATCATGCACAATGATGAAAATGGTGCTTATAAAGTTAAGATTGTGTGACATTTACTATTTATTATGCATTTTTTGAAATAAAATTGTTTTAGTCATATTTATTATTCATGGTTAAATAAGTTATATTTGTTTATATATTTGCTGCAAATAACTTATAGCAAATTAAATCATAATTGTTTTGAACGGATAAACCTTCACATGTATAAAATATATCAAATTTACGTAGATAAAATTTATGAACACAATGTTCTTGTCGTTTCTATCGGAGACCGCCCCACAAAAATTGAGCATTCTTAGCTGTCACCTCACAAGTATCAAGAAATTGGAAAAAAAATCTTCTAGATATCGGCTTGATTCAGAGAAATCCACCTATCGGATGAGACATCCCGTCTCTATTTTTACATTGAAAAATTAATTCTCTATAAAGATTGATACTCATTAGTCGTAAAACTTATGAAATAGTCAATATATAATGATAAATGACCAAAATAATAAACATTAATTAATATATGAGACATATTTGAAGTATCAAAATATATGTGATAAAAATAATTGTAGTAGTAAATAAATGTGATTTTTTATGTATTTTCCCAGTTAAGATTATTGTAATAGGTTGATATATTGAACTCGACTTCTAACCTTTTTAATCAACATGGATTTATGGATTGACCCGTAACCCGTTGGGTCGATCTTATATTATCGGTGACACTAGTATGCGGTCAATTATAAAACCATGGTAAAGAAGCTAAGAAGTTTCAATTATTGGAAATTTTCAATTTGATTCATTAAACATATATGTATCTCCTCTTCTAATGATGTTCTTGTCACACCAAACATAGATGTGTGGCTAATTCTTCACTAAATTAACAATGCATTTAGAACTTGACGTAGCGTGTAATTTATACGATGATCAATGTTAACTTTTTACGACCAAATGACCAAAATTGTAATGATTATAAGTTTGATGATGAAAAATGTGGGAAAAGAAAGATGATTAATAATTTATATTTTTGTATATTGTAATGAAACTTGAATCAAAAACTTCAATTTATTTGTTTATTTCAATTAAATTTAAATTAAAGATTTTCATTTTCTCCAATTCTTTTATTTTAAGTTTATTTTTTTCAATGTTCAATGTTTATTATTATCTTTTTTTTCATAATTGTAATGAGTTTCTTTGGAATTCAAATTAAAATGGCGGTGGGGTGTAGTATGATGTCAAAATCGTGATTTTTTTATCGTAAACAAAACACAAGTTTAATGGCAATGTGATTATTTAAAAAATCACGATTTCATCAGTTAAAACCAGTTGTGGTCTCATCGTGATTTTGGAAAAAAACTCATTTACCCTTATTTCTATTAATTATTGTTGTGGTTCCTTTTTAGGGGTACCAACAGTTACCAGATTCTGAAAACCGGTTTTATTTGTTGTTTGTGGAGACAACTTGAAATATAGAAATGGAAAGAACACATGCGATTTTAGCGTGGAAAAACCCCTTAAGAAAGGGGAAAAAAACCACGTTACCGAGAGGAGATCCTCTACAGCAAATTCATTAATAAACCAATGAAAATGTACAAAGGGAATAAGAACAGCGAAAATGAAATTACAGCGGCTAGGATTCGTCGGAATTGCCCTCAAAATGGTCCTCTTGAGCTTATCTTTTTGCTCTATATTTATAGAGGGGAGATGCGTGTAATCCACGCCCTGTAACCACATCTGACAAGGTTGTTGGAGGTTGTTTTCACATGCTGGAAAACGTGGTTTAGCCTGAGGCGTGGAACGCATGCTGATGGGTCAACATCTAGTCTGTCGGGCCCTAAGCTGTCTGCTGGGACCGAAGCTATCTGTTTGGCCCTAAGCCGTCTTCCGGGACCGAAGCTGTCTTCTGGGACCTAAGCAGTCTGCCGGGACCGATCCTGTATTTTGGGACCTAAGCTGTCTGCTTGGCCTTAAGTTGTCCGTTGGGACCGAAGCTGCCTACTTGGCCCTAAGGTGTCCTCCGGGACCGAAGCAGTCTGTCGAACCCTAAGCTGTCTGCCGGGCCCGATCCTATACTTGGTAATTTCAGCTGTCGAATCCTTGCTTGAGCCTGACCACATTCATCTTGGTTTAGAACTCATCATTGGTCCCGGTTTAATGGTTCTCAACAAGAACACATCATTGGTACCCGGTTTAAGGGTTCTCAACACTAGCCCCTTGGGTTTTGTCATAGCGAGGCCGCTATGAACGGAAACCAATCACGAGAAACCCGACCTTCAGATCCATGGATGTCTGCTGGTAGAGAGCCCCCTGTTCTTCTATGAGTCCAAAGATAGGCTGCGGTTTTGGGAGCCCCGGTTCTTTTATAAGTCCCAATGTAGGCTCCTAATTTTTTTTTGGATGAGCTTCTCATTTATATTCCCTTTTCTCAGCATGTCGATAGAACGAATACCTCGGAAAATAACATTTCTCACACTTTCGATTTGGCCAGCGAGTTCTTGCGGGGAATTAAGTTCTTGGTAAGTTCTAGGACTTTCTCGACTTAGTCAGAGATATCACTAGTCCAAACCCGTCCAAAACCCCCGCCGTCCAAGACTAACTCATATCCCTGTGTGAAAGAATATAGTTCCTATAAAAGCATACGCCATTATCTGTTGAGAATTCGTTACCGATTGCGAGATTTGTCGCCTGCGTATTCCTCGTCGGGATAGAGACCTCAATGGGTAAATCCACAAATCGTTCCCCACGGACGGCGCCAAACTGTTGTGGTTCCTTTTTAGGGGGTACCAACAGTCACCGGATTCTGAAAACCGGTTTTATTTGTTGTTTGTGGAGACAACTTGAAATATAGAAATGGAAAGAACACAGGCGATTTTAGCGTGGAAAAACCCCTTAAGAAAGGGGAAAAAAACCACGTTGCCGAGAGGAGAACCTCTACGGCAAATTCATTAATAAACCAATGAAAATGTACAAAGGGAATAAGAACAGCGAAAATGAAATTACAGCGGCTAGGGTTCGTCGGAATTGCCCTCCAAAGGGTCCTCTTGAGCTTATCTTTTTGCTCTATATTTATAGAGGGGAGATGCGTGTAATCCACGCCCTGTAACCACATCTGACAAGGTTGTTGGAGGTTGTTTTCACATGCTGGAAAACGTGGTTTAGCCTGAGGCGTGGAACGCATGCTGATGGGTCAACATCTAGTCTGTCGGGCCCTAAGCTGTCTGCTGGGACCGAAGCTGCCTACTTGGCCCTAAGGTGTCCTCCGGGACCGAAGCAGTCTGTCGAACCCTAAGCTGTCTGCCGGGCCCCGATCCTATACTTGGTAATTTCAGCTGTCGAATCCTTGCTTGAGCATGACCACATTCATCTTGGTTTAGAACTCATCATTGGTCTCGGTTTAATGGTTCTCAACAAGAACACATCTTTGGTATCCAGTTTAAGGGTTCTCAACAATTATAATATAATTATATTTATTATTTTTTACATAGGGATATATTAATATTTTTATTTAAATCATGATCATAATACTATAATTTTTCCAAAAATATTTAAAATTTCACGATCATCATATCTCACCACACCTCAATTTTTAAAAGTCGAACCAAACAAACCATATATTTAATAGATGTCATCATTAACCAATGTTTTCATATCTTCCGGTACGTCAATACCGGGGAGTATCGATATATTTTTCAATACCACCCAATACCATGTTTTATTATCGGATTACGGGTTTTTTCAGGTATGATCTTAAAAATATAATTAAATATTATATTATTTTATAAAAAAATCAAATTTTGTGCTTATCGGTATATGTTCGTAAATTCCGGATGGATATAAAAATTTTTCATTAACTTATAATAATAACATATATTGGAAATGGTGAGTGACGAAATGTATAAAATGGAGTTTTATGGATTCATAGAATATTTTTGCAAAAGTAGATTAACCTCTTTACCATTAAGAGAAGATGAGATTTACTCCATCAAAATGCAATTGCCTTGATTCTTCAGCCGCAGTCATCGCCTATATAAACCCCTCTTCTTTACACTCTACATTTGTTTTTCTTCTTGATTTCCCGTATTCTTTCTGTATATTCCTGTTTCTGGGATCGTGTATAATAATAAATAATGGCAGATGATTCAAGTGAAGGTCTGATCGTCAGCTTCGGCGAAATGTTAATTGACTTCGTACCCACAGTTTCTGGGGTCTCGTTGGCTGAGGCACCTGGGTTTTTTATGGCTCCAGGCGGTGCTCCGGCGAACGTGGCTATAGCGGTTGCGAGATTAGGTGGGAATGCGGCATTTGTTGGGAAATTAGGGGATGATGAGTTTGGTCAAATGTTGGCTGGGATATTGAAGAAGAATGGAGTTTCTGCTGAAGGAGTCGAGTTTGATACTGGAGCGCGAACTGCGTTGGCTTTTGTTACTTTACGTGGTGATGGTGAACGTGAGTTTATGTTTTATAGGAATCCTAGTGCTGATATGCTGCTTACGCCGGAGGAGTTGAATCTTGATTTGATCAGATCTGTGAGTTTTCTTCGTTATAGATGCACATAATGTGTTTGTTTTTATGCCTGAATATTGCTCTTCAATGTTCATTGCTTGCTTTTTTGCTTCATTTTACCTTGTTTTAAACTTAATTTCATTCTCATCTTTAGGGAGTTTTGAGATTAAGATTACAAAGTGAGTTTATATGATATCATGAGTAATTGGTTTGGGTTAACCTTTTTGAGTGTGATTAATTTCTCTTAAAGATCGAGATACACGGATATTGTTCGTCCCATTGAATCATGAATTTCTATATTGTGGACCATTTAAATGATTTGTTCAAGTTTTTTACGGTGTAGTCTCATCCTCTTATAAGTTATGTCCGAACGCATTCTCTATATGAAATTGACTTGACTTTAAAAATTTAACATGGTATTAGGGCGGATTCAGAAAAATCTCTAGTGACCTTGTCGGGGGTTAGTCCGGTTTAATAAAATTGATCAGTTTGAATAGTCAAGTTCAACTTTGCAGGTGGTTGGATTGAGGTGGAGTGTTGAAATATGAAGAATTGTCCCACATAGTAATGTAATGTAAGTTTGATTGGTTTATAAGAAGGGAATGTAAATGGCATGCCCAAGTCTTGTGTGGTGTGGTCTCATCCTCTTATGCGTTATATCTGAGCAAACTCCTTATATGAAATTGACCCGACTCTACAAATATAACATTAATTGTTATTTGTACAGGCGAAAGTGTTCCATTATGGATCAATTAGTTTAATCGTGGAACCATGTCGATCAGCTCATCTAAAAGCAATGGAAGTTGCTAAGGAGGCCGGTGCATTGTTGTCGTATGATCCGAATCTCCGATTACCGCTTTGGCCTTCGGCTGAGTATGCCCGGGAACAGATTATGAGCATATGGGATAAGGCAGATTTGATCAAAGTGAGTGATGTTGAGCTTGAATTTCTAACTCAAAGTGACAAAATTGATGACGAATCAGCCATGACTCTATGGCACCCCAAGTTGAAACTACTTTTAGTTACTTTGGGAGAGAATGGTTGCAAATACTACACTAAGGTACTCACTTTTCATCTAGTTTTTCATTTTACGATGCTTTTGGTAAATCTAGGAGAAAATTACGGTAATAACCCTCATTGTTTAAAATAGTATAATGATGATACTATCAAAGTTTGTAACTTGTATGAAAAGCCCTCAACTTTAAAATCATTCAAAAATAACTCTCGTGATTATTAGCAGTTTTTGTCTTTTTGTTGTGTAAATCATTTTGACAATTTATGTAATATTTTATTTTTTTCAAAATTTGGAAGCATAATCATTACATCATTTCAAGGTTAAGCGGTCAAATATAAAATATAGATGTATTTAAAATATTAACAGTCAAATATAAATGGTTTTGGAACTTCGGGATCAACCATGCAATTCTTAAGTTTTGAGAATATGACGTTTACGACTTTTAAAAATTGAAGATCAACAGCACGCATTACATCAATCTCGAAGGTTTTGCATGCAATTNAGGCGGTTACAGGAGTGGATTACACTCGCCGGCAACTCTATAAATACAGGGCAAGACGAAGGAAAAAAGAAAGGACCCTTTGGATGCAGAAGAACAGGCTGTTACGCTGCCCAGATTCTTACTGCTTTCTATACTTAGTCATTTTCATTAGCCTGTTGTGTGTAAACTTCTTTTATTTTCGTTAGTGAGCAGATCAAGAGCACAATCGGCTCTTGGTCGAGTGGTTTTCACCCCATTTTACGGGGTTTCCACTATATATGATGTGTTCTTACTTTGATTTTAACTTTTAATCGTTCTCCACATCTTTTATAAATTAGAACCGAGTTCGTTGATTGAACGAACCGGACGACTGTTGGTACCCCCTAAAAAGGGACCATAACAATTTTAAAAATCGTTATCCAAATGTATATCGGATATGTATTAGTTATACCGATATGTACAATATAATATATGAATCATTGATTTAAATCTACCTCTCAAAATCATTATTGGTGATATTTTATTTAAATAATGGCTAAAACGATACGCTCAAAATTTTTGGTATATAAGATCGGAATACAGGAAATTTCAAACAATAATATAAAATTGAACCGTTAAACTCAAATAATTTGGTTATTTAGTTTTGTGTTGCATAATTTTTAATTCAACTAAGTTTTCAATCTATTAAATGTAAATTAATAGGTTCCATTTTTTACTATTTAAATAAAATCATAATAAAAATGTAAGAAGCAATGCTATTCTTTTTTCAAATGAAATGAAATTAATACATTTAATCATTATTTTATCAAATCACGGTTAAAAGAGTGATTAAAATTGTGTCATTGGTATTCTATAAATTTTAAAAAATTCTGTGTTATTTTTTTTATTAAAACATTCTGACACGGTAAACAATAAAATTTACATTTTTTTATGGAGTTTTTTGTTATGGATAACAGTGTCAGGGAATCATTATTTTTTATTAACTGTACTTTATATTAGTTTATTACATTAACACTGACACTTTTTAAATTTTATATATAACAGTGATTATACAGTGATTTGTACTATTTTTGAATATTAAAATATCTCTAATACTTAGTTAATATTGAATTGATATATTAGCATATAATATTGAATTGATAGTTAATATTAATAGTTTTATTTTATAACTATTAATATATAACTATTTTATAACTATTTAATAAAATATTTTATAACTATTTTATTTTATAACTATTTTATATTTGATTTGCATCTATTTTCTTTGAATCAACTAATTGAATTATTTAATAATATAAGAATAGATATAAAATATAACAAAAATAAAACTTTATCTAATATTAGAGATAATACTAATAGTTTTTATGTTTATTTTTTATATATGTTTAATTCGTTTAATATTTAATTTACTTTTTAATAATAAGCTATATAAACATAATGTATGCGAGTAATTTCCTTTCCTAAACATACATGTTACAGTAAATATGATCAATTTTCTATCCAAATAAATGTCTGCGAATAGATTGTGATCTATTTTATATTTATTTTATTTATTATGCATAAATAGTACAATTTATTACACTAAACATTTTATTTATTATGCATAAATAATACAATTCTGTAGAATCAGTGATTCCGTAGAATTTGGTCAGTGCTATATTGGTTAAAAAACAATTATCACTGACATTAAAACTAACTTTTAAAAATGAGGGACAGGACTGATATGGTACGGTAGAATTTTTCCCCTCAAAAAATGTGAACTGTGATTGATTGGAAAGAAGAAAAGTAATAAGGTGTCGTGTCCATTTTCCAATATAATATTTTTTCTACAAATCCATTCCAATAATTACTACATTATAATAAGGAAAGAGAAAATTGCATAATTAGCCCATAACTTACAAGTTGTGTAAATTGCATGCTCTCCAACTTACAAAAATGCAATAATGACACCTAAAGTTATCATTACCGTTTATTTTTTACCTCTAACATTCTAGCATCTGGTATTCCATAAGTTAAAAACCGTTTGAAAACTCATCACAAAGTACGCAAATAAGACCATTTTGAAAAATTATACAAAATTTACCCTAGATGTTCGAGAGCTGTGCATGAAATATTAAAATTTTATGAGTTCATTAAAATGTCAATGATAAATAGTATTAGAAACTTGAGTTGTCTTATGTGCATTTAATTAAAGTTTTAGGGTTACAAATGCATAATTTTGCTGAAAAATTATATCATATTTGTAATTTCGTAACTTGGAGGACATGTCATTTACACAGTTCGTAAGTTAGGGGCCGTGGGCAAACATCACCTGATAAGGAAACATAGAATTACATATTAAATTTAAAAATGTATTTTAGTAAAATCCAAAACCCTAATATATTTTTTGGGCACGATAAGGACACATTTGGAACATCGTTTTATAAATAGCGGTGACGTGAGATGAATGTAATGTGCTGTGAGGTGAACTGATTGTGATTTAAAAAATCTGTTTTTAAAACAGCGGTGCAGTGATTGTGATGTCATAAAATGATTTTTTTCTTTTATTTTTAAATAATTGTGTATCACTTAAAAATTATATTTCATATTATTTTATTATAAATTCGTTATTTCCAAAACTACATTTTTAAATTGTTATATATATATATTTATAATTTGAAAATGTAATTGATTGAATAGAAGAAGTTGTTGATCAAAAATATTTTTTAAAATTTTTAAACTATAATTACTAAGGGTAAAATCGACATTTGACAGATGCGTTCTGATAACCGTTGAGTTAAACAACTATGAACTTACCGCTGTTTTCTGCGGCCACACGAACGTAGTTATTAATGATATTTGATTAAAATAGAATACAATTGCGATACGTTCACCGTACTGGGCGGTGAACCGACCTTCCAAACGACACCATTATCTAATTTTCTAAATTTGCTTATATTTTTATAAAAATAAGTTATAACTTTTGGACGTATATAATCCATATAAGTAACAAATTATAATAATTTTGTATGTTATTGTTGTAATTATTATTTAACTATTTTCAGTTGAGGGTCCCTCTCACAAAATTAAACGAACGTACCGGCGCGGTGTCTTGTCTCTCCACCACGAGCGCCGTCCTGCCGGGGATTCTATTTTCCGGCGAATGATGAAATTTTGACTGTAAAGGTTGGCGCATGCTTCAGTTTTAATATTTTTTTCATCATTTTCTCTGAATTATTACTGGTTCCCTGCATTTCATTAATTTGGTAGTTTTTTGGAGGTTAATCCCTCCTTTTCAGCTCCTTTAGTATGAGCAAGGGTAAAAGGAGGGATGGGGATTGTAGTTTAAGTCGTCAATTTTATAGTTACCATCATGATGTGCCTTTTTCATTGACCTAGATTTGCAATAGTCGATTCATTTGAATATAAAATTTGAGAATGCAAGCTCAAAATGTAGTAATCGTCTCATAACAGGATGATACGTAACTCATTAATGTATAAGTTTATTGTGTTCTTTTCTCACAAAACTTTGTAAGCTTAGCATATTGAATGATTTGATTAAAATTTTCAGTTTCTTCAATTTGCTGCAATCGAGACTGGGAACAAAATTCATTATGGAAAATCTATTGATCAGTGTAAGGAAATATCATTCATTATTCTGCTGCCTTAGATTTCCTGTCTTCAGAGTTAATGAAGAGATATTGCATGATAGAGTTCATCAGTTTTCAATATCTCTATGGTTTTCACATAATTAAAGTGAAGTCTTCTTGACAAATCACTTATTTAAAATTTTCTGTACACCCCTGTATTATTATTTTTATGGATTGCAAGATGCGGTTTTTCAGGAACATGAACAAGAAGTCCCAGAATTTGTTCTTATCCGTGAAAATGAATTCTTGGGAACAAAGTAAGTTCTGTTAATTCTTGTATTTGAATTTAATATGTTTATGATGGATCTTTTGACTAGAGCTTTTAAGCCAAAATATTAAAATTTGGCTTTTAATTACTTGATATTTATTATCTGAAACAGAATCATCACTGATTTTCTTCGCAAATGAACTCTCAGTTTTTTGATTATCCATTTTAATGTTTTAAAAATAAATCTGAAGACAGCGGAAATTGGAGTTCGAGGAGGTCACTGTTTGTGAATGCATTTATGATGTCAATAATCCTGAAGGTGCGTGTGGTGAAAATTGTCTGAATGTGCTAACCAACACAGAATGCACCCCAGGCTACTGTCCTTGTGGTGAAAGTTGCAGGAATCAAGTGAGACAAATTAATTTTATACTATTACGTTCTCCGGTTGCTTTGTTTTCTGATGATTACATAACATTCATGTAATTTTTCCATGTTGTTGCATATTTTGAAGAATTTGCTACTGTTGTTATTTGTAATCTATTGACCGAATTACAAATTTTAACTGATTCCATTTTTCACCATCACGTTTCTGTAGAAGTTTCAGAAATGTGATTATGCAAATACAAAGTTGTTCAAAACCGAAGGGCGTGGTTGGGGCCTGATAGCTGATGAGAATATTAAGGTAACAAGTTTGTGAACATTAAAATTTGTGCATTACCATGTACTTTTGGGAAATTCTTTGTGATCAGGCTGGACGATTAATAATCGAGTACTGTGGAGAAGTAATATCGTCTGACGAAGCAAAAATTAGATCCCAAAATTATCAAGATCAAGGTATACATCTCTTTGATAAGACATTAAATAATGTGTTTTCGTTGATCGATTGGTTAATGCAGGTTTGAAGGATTTTTACACGATTTCTCTCGATGCAAATTATTTCATCGACGCAACCAAGAAAGGAAGCCTTGCAAGATTCATTAATCATTCATGGTAAGAATATAACATGTTTTGATAACTACATTTCATCAGTGATGTATCAAAACACTCTTGTATTTTTACTGAATGCAGTGAACCGAATTGCGAAACAAGAAAGTGGACAGTGCTTGGCTACACTAGAGTTGGAATATTTGCTATGAAGGATATTTCTTGTGGAACTGAACTTTCCTATGACTACAATTTTCAGTGGTACGGTGGAGTCACTACTCGGTGTCTTTGTGGCGCAGCTAACTGTTCGTTATTCCTAGGTGCAAAATCACATGGTTTTCAGGTGTCTTTCTTCTTTAGTTCATCAAATTAAAATTCTGCATTTATTCCTTTTATGCACAATGATGAAACTTTCTCGTTCGACTCCAATAAGTTATTCGATGCAGGAGCACAACCATCTCTGGGAAGATGGGGACTCCAGGTAAATTTTGTAGCCAAATTCCCGGAGATTTATGGTTTTTATTGGACGATTTATGGCTCATATTTTGCAGATACATCGTAGAAAATATTCCATTATATGATTCTGGAGAAGATGATCCTTTTCAACAGCCTGCTCAGACAACTGTCAAATCAGAAACTACTGAAATTTTCTCAACAATTGAAAAACCCGATGGATATGAAATTAAGTCCGAGGCTCCGTCGATTATTAATTCCGAGTATTCATGTGAATCTGCAGGAAAAGAATTAGTTGAAGTGAATGAGGAGAAATACTACAGTTTAGAAGATAAGAAGACAGTGTTTTCTCAGACAAATGCTATGATATCTCGTATTCGAAGCAATACTGCTGGCCGGAATTATAATATCGGTCCAGGGCCTTCGTCGAACAAAAGACTACAGCCTACTGGGAAGCAAAAATCAAAAACTTCCAACAAGAAACATGTGAGTTCAAAACCTGTTCCTGAGCTATTTGCGTCTAAGAAAGCACAAGAGGAAATAAAAAGATACGAGGTATGATTAGTATTGCATTTTTGGTTAGTTTGTATTTTTTTTATGCTTGGAAGCTGTTGAAATAATGAAATTATCCCGTGTGGATTAATTTATAAGAGGGAATGTGGATCATAGTAAATGACTTGTTCAAGTCTTTTACGGTGTGATCTCATCTTCTTATACGCTATATCCGTGGACACTCCCCACGTAAATTGACCCGACTCTAAAAATATAACATGGTATCGAAGTAGGTTTGGAAAATCCTGATTTACCTTACCGGGGTTAGTCCGGTTGAATGAAACTGATCTGCTGGTAATCCACCAATTTGAATTGTCAAGTTCAACTTATCAGGTGGTTGGACTTGAAGGAGGTGTGTTTAAATAATGAAATCATCCCATATCGGAAATTGAATGTGGTGTGGATTTTATAAGAGGGAATGTGGATCATAGTAAATAACTTGTTCAAATCTTTTATGGTGTGGTCTCATCCTCTTATACGCTATATCCATGCACATTCCCATATAAATTGACCCGACTCTAAAAATATAACATGGTATCGGAGCGGATTCGGAAAATCCTGAGATACCTTACCAGGGTTAGTCTAGTTGAATGAAACTGATCGACTGGTAATCCACCGATTTGAATTGTCAAGTCCAACTTATCAGGTGGTGGACTTGAAAGGGTGTGTTGAAATAATGAAATTATACCACATCGGAAATTGTATGTGGTGTGGATTTTATAAGTGAAAATGTTAATCATAATAAATGAATTGTTCAAGTCTTACGGTGTGATCTCATTCCCTTATATACTATATCCGTGTAAACTCCCCACGTAAATTGACCATATTCTAAAAATAGAAGAGAAGCTACATGTTTTAAAATCGAGACCCGAGTTCAAATCTATCCGAATTCATGCATGAAATTTAGTGCTTACCCTCCATGTCTTTAGTACTAGATGTGAACTTAGACTTCATCTAATTTTGCAGGAACTTAAAAACATAGCAAACTCTGAGCTAAATTCGTTGTACGACGAAATTCGTCCGGTAATCGAAGAGCACGAGAGGGATAATCAAGACAGTGTTTCTATTAATGTAGCAGAAAAATGGATGCAAGCAACATGTGCTAAATGGAAGGCAGAATTTGAGTTTCACTTTTCCATAGTGAAAAATGTCGTATGCCCTTCGAATCCCAATACAGAAGAACCAAAGCCTTCTGAAGGCACAGAGGTTATTAAAAACTAATGAAATTATACATTTTTCTGATAGTTAAATTGAAGACATTTGAGATGTTGAGTTCCCCTTTGTTTGTCCTTTCGATTTGCAATGAACTCGGTCGAGAAAATGGCTAGTTTGGTCCCCACCGTTTAATGATTTTGATAAATTTGGTCCTCAAACTTTTATTTGACATTTATAGTCCTCATATTTTGATATTTTTGACAAATTTGGTTCCCATGTGGCAAAATTAGTCCCCAAAATTTGAGGACCAATTTCGCCACATATATGAAACTTTGAGGACTAGATTTGCCAAAAGTTACAAAATATTATGATTAATTATGCAAAAAATACAAAGTTTGGGGACTTGTTTTACTTCCACAAAAATTTGAGGACTAAATTTGTCAAAATAAAGAAAGTTTAGGAACTAAATTTGCTAAATTATACAAACTTTGGGGATCTTAAATGCCATTCGTCCGAACTCGGTTGTACCTTGGAGTGGGACCGCAAAACCGGTAAGTGAACACAACCAATTTTATTGTCGGTTAACCGATTATATAGATTTAATATCTAATAAGTTTAGTAGCAAGATAATACTTTTTGAGTCATGATAGCATGCTACTCTCTCTTAATAAATTTTTACATGTGTTCTAAAATCGAACCGGTTTTGATCGATTCATCGGGTTTGAACCTGAATTGGTACAAAACCAGGGCCGTTGATCCGGCTCGCTAAGTTTGTTAATTTTTATGTCGAATCAAAATTTCATTTTGATATAAATCGATATGATCAATTTACTAATTATTATATTTTATAAAAATAATATGATTAAAACTAATATTTATTTTATATCTAAACACTAAAAAAATTATCATATTTTTTTATTTGATTACTATTTATATTTTGAAATTGATATACTTATTCATATTTTTAGTTTGTTATTAGATAAATACTTGAATAAAATGATTAAAAATATAATCTACATATTTCAAATATTTAAAAACACAAAAAAAAACGGGTCAAATCGGTTCAAGACCAATCCGAACTGATTTGAACCGAACCATTGACAAAACGGTTATACTAATCTAGTTGGGTTTTAGAACATATGTTTTTACATTATTTTCTGCACTTTAGCTCATAAATGTGCTACTCCACCAATCTTTATGTTGGTTTCAAGTAATTGTTTATGTTATGATAATTTATACCTATTTTATGTGTTTCATTTTTTTTTATAGTAGTTTTTTTATTTTTAGATTGAGTTATCTTTCTATACATGATAATCATTAATTCTTGAGTTCAATTTAATTCTTTTGTAAAACACCCAAATAGATTTCTTGAATTATATTAAAAAATAGATTGATTAGACTACAGAGTTTGTACAACTTTTTTGCAAAATTATAATCAATTAACCAATCACTTACCACTATATCGGTTTTAGTCAATTAAAAAATTGTGAAACGGTTAAACGATACAATTTGGGTTATAAAAAATGAGGTACATAACCGATATTCCGTAAAAATTTGACCATTAACCGAATCTCACCCCTAGTCGTACCGGTACCAGACTAGTTGATTGACAATCTCTCTATTTCAGATTTCATCTGTATTTCTCAGGGCATTTTGCCTCAAATTGCCCTGAAAACTACACATTCAAAGAGAGCTTTTTAGGTGAAGCTTCTACCTGTACAGAAGCAGAAAGGGACATAGTTGCAAGTTCAGCATCATTTGCTACCTTTCGGTTGCGATGGAGACGAATGTGTGCTTCCGACGAGCACTGCAGCTGCCGACTCCACATGAGTAAGCAAATACTCGTAGATTTTCTTTCGTATCCGATCGATAATCTCGGAAGATATGTCATCTTTGTTTGATCCAATTTCATCTAGCCATTGATTCACACTCTTTAGCTGACTCAGCATTCCGGCTATTTGCCCATTATCGGATGTACTCACATCCGCATCCAAAAATCGTTCGATGAATCGTAAAAACCAATCCTGTGACTGTAATCGAAGTTTTTCGGAAAGTTCCAAAGCTTCATCAAGACCATCTCCTTTGGCCCATTCTATTTGAGAAGAACTCATGCCTTGTTTGTTACTCTGTTTTCGCATTGTTCCACCCGAAACATTCTTCGGATTTGAAGTTGTGGGTATTTTGATCATGGCTTTCGGAGTTTTTCTCTTGCCCGAGTTTTCAAGAACAACTATAGTTTGATCACTCGAAACAGACGAAGAAGCAACTGAATTCAGGGCATTCTCTTGTTTGTTGTAAACAACGAAAGTCGATAGATTCGTAGCTATAGCAGCATTGACCCAAGAAGCTGCTTGTTTACGACCATTTGACGTAGCTTTTATGGATTCTTCCGGAAGATTTATGTCTTCAGATACCGAAAGAAGTTTTAGCAGAGAATCTGTCATGAGATTGGTTTTGTTCAAGCTTCCATGTAATAAAAGGAACTGTTCCACAGCAGGCTGTGGATTATCTTCTTTTGCAGAGAGACTCAACTCAGAGAAAATACTGCACAAGTAAAAATGACAATATGAACTTATGAACTTATGCATTATGAAGAGAGACGAGAATACGGCACCGTATGAGTACGAAAAATGAGTGATACCTTAAACACTGAAGAAGAGTTTCACTAATGGAAGCTTCGAGAATTGCTTCGATTGCCGCAGCTTGTGCAGAATCTCTGTTTTTCAAAATTCCCTGCACATTTAGACAAGAAATAAGATCTGTACCATAATACTCAAAAAACTAAGAATTCAATGCATATTGCACTTAGCATCATTCTTTGAAATACTCTACATCGAAAGAAAACTATTTCAAGACGAACGAGTAACACCGCTAGTTCATAGTTACGTTTAGAAAATCTCAATTAGTTGATGAAATATGTAAACATTAGGTATCATTCTTGCAATTTCGTAAGTTAGAAGGCATAACATTTACACAGCTCGTAAGTTGAGAGCTATTTATGCAATTTTCTCATAAACATTACCTTCCCTAGCTTTGCTAGAGGTGGAGGCAATGAAGTCCATGAAACTCTTGATTCTATAAGTTGCCTTCTACTTACCGAAACCTTAACGAAATTTTCGGGAAGTCCATGATTGGCTGCTTCTCCGGATTGCTTCTTTCCGAATGAAGTTGTTCTAACAGCGGACTTCACAATATCGAGTGATTCTCTTCCATTTATAAACGCTCTCAATCCAGGGGAGTTTACCTTACTTTCTTCTTTCATTGGCTTCGAAGATATAAGCTTATTTTCTCCTCTTGATGGCACCTTAACACTCGTTGATTTTCTAGGTGCCTATGTAATGCAACAAGTCATTATAAATACAAAAAATGCATAAATCAGCAAGGCACATAAGTTGAAGAACTCTTTCGACTTGATCGATGTATAAAAATAAGAGAAAATTGCATAAGTAGCCTCCTAATTTGCAGGTTGTGTAAAGTACATACCCTCCAAGTTACGAAATTACAAGAATGACACCTAAAGTTATCAATACCGTTTGTTTTTGCCCAAAACGTTTTTCCGTTAGCATAAGTGATCCTCAATGTAAGCAAATAAGACCCGTTTAAAAAATTATACAAAATTGACCCCTAATGTTCGAGAATTGTAACGAGTTAAGTTAGAGTACCAATGATAAACGGTATTGTAAACTTGAGGTGTTTTATATGCATTTAATTGAAATTGAGGGAGTATGAATGCATATTTTTGCTAAAAAATGTATCATATTTGCAATTTCGTAACTTGTAGGGCACACACCGTAAGTTAGGGGGCCGTATGCAAACATCACCCATAAAAATAAACTGCATTAAACTTACAGAACAATTTGGTTCTTCAAATTTAAAGTCCTTGTTAACTTTCAACAAGGGACTTTCTACATTACCATTCCAGCTCTTTCTCAATGATTTCGGTACTAATTCGAGTCCATGAACACTATTTTTCACTACATTACCACTCAATATTTTCTTTCGATCACCAATCGCCTCACGAACATAACTCGGCTTATCTTTTACACTCCCTTTATTCATCTCCTTTATTTTTCCCTGTTGCTTAATCCCATTTGCAAACTGCTTAAACGAATTCGGCAATGAATAACAACTAGTCGGAGACGAAGGCGTCGATCTCGAACCAAAAACCTTCGTTTTTCCATAAGATTCCTTCATCAAATCCAAATGTAAACCTCTCTTAGCATGCTGCGATTTCGATCGACTCAACTCGGGATTTGCCTTATCCACTTTATCCCTTTTAACACTTAAACTCAATCTAGATGGTGTAGATTTTACACTAGTTTTCGACCGAGAAGGCGAACTTGAATCAACATCATTGCTTAAAAATCCTAAAGAATGAGTAGCAACAATATCTTCAGGTGTTCCTAGACATGGATGTCTACCAGATACAGGCTTAATACCTCTTAAAATAGGCACAGGAGAAGCAGATTCAAGCCTCTCAACATGTATAAATTGTCCTAACTGTAACTTATCGCTTAAAATTAGATCATCTTGTTCATCAGGTAAAGAAACATAAGTAGCATGAGAAGAATCAGAAACCTTGAGATAAAAGCCCTGATTTGGGAAAAGCTCAGCTCCAGCTAGCGCAGGAACAATGCTTATAACTTGTAATAAAGATGAACGATGCTCACCTGCAACTTTAACATCTGTATTCATATGCTGAATTAGCTTTAAAAGAATCCCAGGTACCAAATTCGCCATTTTTATCGAAGATGAAGAACAGAGAACGTAATTTGTAGAGAGGAGGTTCAATTATGACAAAACAACATTATTTACGAGTACCGACAACAAGAGAGGACGTCAGATTTGTAAGAATAGACAAAGAATCAAACAGATCGGAACTCGTAAAGGATGATGATTCATGCTGGGGGGTTATAAGGAAGTACAAAATACACAATGGCCCATTTTTCTGAACAAAAAACGTTAACCCCATAAACAAATTGATCGATAAAGAAAGTAGGCAGAACTGAGATGGGTATGAAAAATAGGGAATGTGGGTGCAATAGAAAAAAGCCCTAAGTCAACCTAATAGAAAAAAGGTTTCAACTTTGGTAGCAAGACAACCCAAATCGGTGAAAAGCATGTTATTTCTGAACTAGAAAAGAGAGATTGTTGGTATCTCGTCTCTCTTCTGGTCGATTAAATGGCATGAAATTGACGACAGTTGAAGTAACTAGAAAATGTCTGTCCAACTCCCTGATCGTTGCAGTCTCTTCTTACACCAAACTTGTTGTGTAGCTTAACCCGTACGACATATAATACGTGAACATATAAAAAGGATAATAACGGAACGATGATGTGATCATTCTAAAGTGTTCATTAGGATATGTTATTGTCGCGTAGGATTTAAAAATAAAAAATTAGTAAAATATAAACGATTAAAGTGTCCCCGTTCCCGTTTGAAAAATTATTTATATTTGAAAACCCTAAACCCATTTGTGTATGCAAAGTATGCAAACTAAAACATCAATATGCATGATATTACATCATCAATAATATATCATATATATACTATAAATATATGAAATAATCATATAATAATTGATTAAATTAAATATGTAGTAAAAAAACAAAGTAATTAAAAATAAAAATAATTTAAAAATATAATATATATTATAATAATATATATTAGTATTATAGCTGGAACACGGGAACACGTATCCGAGATATGCAAAAACGCGAAGTTTTAAAATATGAAGTGTTGGTGCAGCCTACTTATCTAGTGAATACAATACACACTACAAAGAGGGAAAAATATTTTGCAAAACTTATAGTAAACATAGCAACCATAGGATTGGATATCACGAAAAAGGTCACAGCCTAGACAGAAGATCGGCCCAAAGTCGAAAAGTAGACTCGATTGGATGAATTGGAGATCAAAAGTCCAATTGAATCGGGTCATCGGGCCTGTAATGAAATCAAAAATACTGAAGTTACTAAGTGTTAGATCGGTCCCTTGGATCGATTCTACTACGTGGATATTGACTAAGATTCGAAGGAAATAGCGGTATTTAAGGCAAGTGCGCATATTAAAGAAACTTGTGTATTCTAAGCGAATTGTTGACAGAATTGGCGTGAGAACACTAAAGAAAATTGATAATCTACCTCTATATAAAAAGTAAGATTTGAATATGAATGACAAGTTATTTGCTCATTATTCCAAGACCATCTTGTCTTCCCAATCGGCTTGATCATCTTTTCTCAGCCATTTTTCCTTATTGCCCTTACTATTTGTCTGATCACCATTGTATTTGTATATTGTTCTATTTGATTCATTTATTGAATTAGTCGAGAGAATTTTCTTTCGATATTGTGGTTTTTTCTCATTTCTTTTGGAGTTTTTTCGTTAAATCGCTATATTATTTCTACTTGATTGATGATCAATAAATGTCAATAATTCGATATTTTGTAACTTGATTACTCATTTCAATTCTCCACGATAACTCATGGAGGAACCCCACAAATATTACCGAGTTTAATCAAATATTGGTTTTTGCCACCGTTCGAGATTAGCTATCTCGAATGACAATTTTTGGACCATTTGAGATAAACTATCTCGAATCAAGATATACTATATCAATTTTAAAACAAATACATAATAAATTACAAATATATAAAAGCTTAACGATCAAATAGAATTTTTTGATAAATAAATAACGATTAAATTTTGATAATACTTAAAATTTACTCGCAAATTAAATTATACACTGATAATAACAATCTTATTATTCAAATCATCTAT
Source organism: Utricularia reniformis (assembly GCA_009725065.1). Classification (NCBI taxonomy): domain Eukaryota; kingdom Viridiplantae; phylum Streptophyta; class Magnoliopsida; order Lamiales; family Lentibulariaceae; genus Utricularia; species Utricularia reniformis. Next base: position 196,085 of record RWGZ01001153.1, on the reverse strand, counting down.
ACTAACAAACCATTACATCTAATTTATCGAATTAATACACAGTAAATTCTTGGTATTACCTATTACTTTTGTATCAAATCGTTAAGTTTTTATATATTCGTAAATTATCACATCCTTATGACAACTTGTCAAATACCCATTTTTATTTGCTAGGACTTCCAGGATAAATTGTGTATTGTGAAATACACGGTAAATTCTTAGTATTACCTATTACTTTTGTATCATATTTTATTGTATAATGGTTTGAACATTTGATTGTGATTAACATCTTCAATTTATTTATATTGTCAATTTTTATGTAATGGGAAACACTATATATATTTGATTTGATAAATTAGATGTAATTGTTTGTTAATATAGGTGATTTGAATAATATAATTGTTATTATCACTGTAGAATTTAATTTGCGAGTAAATTTTAAGTATTATCAAAATTGAGAAAATTGTGTAATTTGCTCATAATATTTAAAATAGTGTAAATGCGATACTCCAAAGTTTGTAAATTGCATGAGAACTCTTGAAGTTTCAAAACCATTTAAAAATGACCCTTGAGTTAATAGTAGCAGTTTTCGTATTTTTTCGTATAAGTGGTTTTGATAATTTATGCGTTATTTTTAAAATATTCCAAGTTTGGAGATATAGGCATAACATATTTTCAAGGTTAATGAGTCAAATACAAATTATGGGGACGTTTAGAATATTAACGAGTACAAGAGTCAAATATAAACGGTTTTGAAAGTTCAGGAGCCAACCACACAATTTTTAAACTTTGAGGACACGGTGTTTACAACATTTAAAAGTTTAGGGGGTCAACCGCGCACATTATATCAATTTCGTGGGTTTTGTATGCAATTTACAAACTTTAGAGGCATCGCCTTCACACTATTATAAAGTTTATGTGTCAATTACAAATATCATTCTATCAAAATTTAATCGTTATTTATTTATCAAAAAATTCTATTTAATCATTAAGTTTTTATATATTTATAATTTATTATCTTGATTCGAGATAACCTATTTCAAATGGCCCAAAAATTATCATTCGAGACAGTCAATCTCGAACGGTGGCAAAAAACAATATATCATTAAAATTGGTAATATTTGTGGGTTTCCCACGACTCATTCACCTTATTTTGCATTAAAGGCAAAAAATCATTTTCATAAATGATTTATGCTTAAAGTGTAAAGGGAGCAGTGTTCTATATACCATGTTTTAAATTTCAGCTTTTAGATTTTAGGAAAATTTTGGTTGAGACCTGAATAAATTTAGTGTTGGTCGAAATTTATAAAATTATATAATTGATTATTTGTGGTTGTCAATGGAATTTATGATTCTAAAATATAACATAAATAAATTTCAAATTAAGTTTAAATTTATTAAAAAACATTAACATGTGAATGTGTGATGTAATAAAAAAAAAAGACAAAAGCCACATGCCCAATAATATCACATGTGATATTATTAATGTCTAATTAACCATAGTTCAAAATACATTATACAACCAATAATAAATCTACATACATAATTAATAAAATATGAATTCTAAAGAATGACGCTAGGGCATGAAATAATGATAATTATGTATCTATTCAAATTGATCTAACCACACCTCAAGAACCAAACAAACACATTATATCTCACCACATCACTTTTAAAAATAACCCAATAATTAGGGCATGAAATAATGATATATATTCAATCAACAAGATTCATGCCTCAGTAACATCAAATGCATATATGAAATCAAATCCATCTCAAAGTGAAGCAGAAAAGGGAGAAAAAACCCTAAAGCCCTAAAACAAACTGAAGCAGTAAAGGGAGAAAAAACATTACATTTCAAGTTCAAAATCTGAGGCTTAAAGATCCTGGACACTCAAACCTGCAAAAAAAGAGCGAAATTTAATTAGCGTAGAAGATGAAGAAACTAGACTTGGTAATACAAGAGGAGATTATTGAAGGACCTGGTGGCAAGGACTGCTTCAATTTATCAGCCTTTTCAAGATCAAACACACAGAGTGTGTATAAATACTTAGAGCACCTTACTTTGAACTTCACTACATCTTTGCTTTTCTTTATTTTCACTGATCGTGCATCTTTGCGACGGGCAGTCAATAGAAAATCCTTTATCTCATGGATTTGCTTAGGCTGCGAATCAAAACAAAGCCAAATATAAGCCAACAAAACAACATTTTCGATATGAAAGTGTTGGAATTATAAAGTCTGATCGAAATTACGATGAGAGAGAGCATTGATATGATGTATAAGGGAATTATGTGAAAGACTGGAACAAGTTATTTACTATGGTGTATTTTCCCTATCATGAATCAATCTAAATTTCATCCAAATCCATTGTGAGACAATTTGATATTTCAACACACCCCTAAAGTTCAACTACCTGATAAATTTGGACTTACGAATAGAAATGAATCAAACTTTCCCGATATTGATAATCAGGATTATGAACAAACTTTGATACTATATTGAAATTATAGTCTAGCCTGAATTATGATAGGAACGAGCACAAAAATGACAAATACCCTAAAAGACTTGAACTATGGTACCTCTTCTCTCTTACAAACCATTTCAAATTCCAATGTGGGGCAATTTGATATTTCAAAAGAAAGCTTAATAGTTCATATCAACAAGGAAACATGTTTTAAGCTGATCGGCAAATTGCCTGGACAAAAATCAAAAACCTAAATTACAAAGAAAAATGTAAATCATACAAATAAACGCATCGATTGCGCATACAAATATGAACAAAACAAAATAAAATTGTAACACTTGAATGTCAAATCCAGTAAAAAACAAGCCGTTTGCCTATGATTACTGAGAGAATAACGTAATAACTATGTGCAGAAAGAAAAGACGGTTTTCGAATGAAGAAATAACACGAGAAAGTTCAGAAATTCACCATTTTCACAGGCGCCTCTTATTGCTGTCGAGCTGAACGATATCCAACAAATGAAGATTTCATGAAGTATTAACCCTAATGGGCCCAATATCAATCATAGATTAAGTTTGGGCCACATTTATCTACAAACAAGGCTACTAGATAAGACGAGATGTGGGGAATTTTGCTAAATAGACGTTTTTTAAAAGCCCGACGGATTATCTAAATAATATATTTCTCAAAATTGTAACTATGATTTATTTTTTAAACAAAAATATATATTTGTAGTTCTTAAAATAAATTAAATAAACACAAGATACATCAATTTACCAATATCTTTTATCATTGACACTCTAACGATTTTGTTAATATTTTATATGTTATGCACAATTCTCGAACATCAATGTTCAATTTTGTTTAAATTTTCAAATTATAAAAGTCTTATTTGCATACTTTGTAAACTTTAAGGATCAATGATGATAACGGAAAAACATTTGTTAATTTACAGTGTCAAATGTAAAAACAAACTATATTGATTACTTTATGTGTCATTAATACAATTTTGTAAATTGGAGGACATGATATTTACACGGCTCATATGTTGTGAGGCTACTTATGCAATTTTCTCTTTTTAAGATATGTTTGTAAAGTATTAGTTAAATATGTTTGGAGAAAAAAATTATTATTGATACTATATTATCAATATTTTCATATAAGATAATACGTAAAATATTGGGTGGTACCAAAATATAATCATTATAAATTGGTAGTAGCCAAAATTACAAATGCAATTTTTGGTATTTGACAGTGGTTATTTGTCACTTCTATTGCAAATTCACAAAGATGGACACATGAAGTCTAGTCTTTGTATTATGTTTGGATGAAGAAAATGAGGTTTTGAGTACACAAATATTCTTAGTTTTGATCAATTTGATCTTCAAAATTTGCATGACGCCTTAAATACTCATCGATCTGGTCCTTTGGCTATCACAAGGCATATATACATAACATACAGATTCTATTGATATATCTATTGAGTTATAAAGTTTCAAGAATATGGGCAATATACCCGATATCGCCGTGAGAAATTTATTATTCGATGATACATATATTTCTATATAGTCATTCCCAAGTCGAGAAATGAAGCAAATCGAGATATTTTGATGATTGACATTGTTTATAGCTTATCGTTGTATTTGGATCGGTTTACTTATTTACTGGACCCTTATGCCCAATTTAGAGATTAATGTGTCATTATTTATTAGACTCCATTATTGGTGAGCCTAGTGAGTTATAATTGGACTGGACAAATCACCTATATAAACATTGTTAAGGTGTTAAGGAGGAGAGCTAGGATTGATGACCTAATTGAGGGTTTTAATGATAACCTAAAGGAGGCCGACATTCATTTCTTTTTTCCGGCCGGGAATCCTACGACCATGGCCACCAAAAGATGATATTTTTTCTTTTGATTTCTACATCTTCTTCTATTGTTGTAAATCTATACAGTTGATGTTTATTTTGGATTCCAAGGCTACGGTCGGGGTGATTTTTTATTCTTTCTATTACAGAAAGTTTTTCACCTACAAAAATCATGTTTTTTTTATTCTTATTCACTTATTAAATTTCATTAGACCCCTACCGATAAAAGGGGGTCTTAATTTTGTTATTGCTGATTTTTAGCAGTGATAACATTGGCGCCGTCCGTGGGGCTCGTTTTTAATCCCATTGAGTTTTTACCTGGAGTTTTGGATGGAAAACTCGAATATATTTTCGATTCAGCGCATCTTTGGTATTCAGTGTGTTTCTAAATATTGAACCGTTGGATCGGTCTGCAATTTTTGTATACTTCTACAAACATATTATTCTCCATTCTGAACGGTACAGATCTATTTTTATTTTCGTCTGGATGTCGAAATTAACGTTGGTTTAGAAGAGATTGTTTCTGATTTTTCAAGTATACGGAATTCGGTTTTTCGATTGGATTCTCATAGTTGTAGCGTCGGATCGTTCTGAAAATTTTTAGCATGGTTTCATACATATATTTAGATCTTCTGATTGGTGAAGATCAGTTTTAATGGTAATTTCGGATTTCGATTTACTATCCGAATATATGGTTGATATATTTCTAATCCTCTTGTAATGTGTAGTTCGTATATTTTATTCAGTTTGCATAATTGGACCGTTGGAGGTGTCTGAAATTAATATATATTGGTCTAGATGTACTTTTAAATTTTATAGACGGTGGAGATTGATTTTAAATGTTGTTTTAGATTTAAATTAACGACAAACTTTCAACGTTTCAATATGTGTTTTCTATTATACTGAGTTGTAGTATTCTATGTAATGTGCTTTATTTCACCGTTGGATTATTCTGAAATTTGCGTATATTATTCATGACACATTGTGTTGTATTCCCAACGGTGGAGATAAGTTTCGATAATTATTTCGCTGTTTAAATTACCGACGGACAAACAATATTTCTTATTATTCAGAATCCGTTATTTTTGGAATTCTAATATGGATATGATTATTTCATCTTTGGATCGTTGTGAGACTTATATATATTGATCAAGACGGATTATTCAATGTTTTGAACAGTCTTCGTTGTGAAAAGTGCAGATCGATTGATCTTATTTATTTCGGATTTTAAATTATGTAATCCAAAGAAGATGGATTTCTATATTTTATGAATTGAGATGATGTGGATTTTATGATAATATGATAATCTCTTCGTGTTGGTATTCTTTATGGTATCTTCTGAATGATTTACTAGGGGCCTCGTATGTATTATTATCTTAAGTTGGTAAATTGTTATAATATAGTATCAAGATTACATTTTTATTTTTGAACGGAATCAATCATATGATTGATTATAATAGTACTGCAATTATATTTTTATCAAGATCTAAATTACCAGTGATATATGATTTTCAAAATTTTGACTGCCGGTTATCGCCACCTTAAAAACGAGTTATTGAATACATATAGAATCTTATGGATAGCCGGAAACTAACTAAAAAGATTACAAAGCGATATATTAAGTAAAGTTGTTTGTCTTCTCCGAGATACGTAAATGTCGGAATTGACGTTCTTATTTATTATCAGAATAATCAGAAAACTGTCGTATGTATGACACAAGGGTGATGTATTACCAGAGACTCAATCAATACTTTCGGAAGAAACCCCGGTCGCCGAAATCATTACTCAGCCTTCTCGGAGCGGGAATTCATCCGGAAGGACATCTATTAGCTATCTACTTCCTCGGTGTTTATCAAAATATTTTGAATTCGAAAGAACATGCGGAAGCTTGCCTTTGTATGTATTCAGTTTGTTCATGATTAGAGAATATTTGAAAGAGTGCAATATATCATTATCAAAGACTATGATGCAGAATTTTTAGGTTTTCGGCTATGAGCATATTTATCTAGTTATAAATTAGAAGAAATTGATATCACAGAATATTCTTCTTCTCTATGGAATTCAATCAAGAATTTTATTGAATCATTTATATGTTTCAGACATTTTATCTATGGCTTCGGTGGTTTAAGTTTCGATACTCAGAGTCCAGCGAAGGTTAAGGCAACATGATGGATTATTTATCGATATAGATTTAATGCATTTAAATCGAAAAGTGGAAAACATGCATTTTGGAAACATACCATTGTTGTAAAAAAGGAAGTTGTTGTGGAAAAGAAAGGAGTCGAGACCAAAGAATTAATTATAGTTATAAATGGAGACACTACAAAAATGGACATTAGAGAAACGATCAAAATGTCACACAAGTTAGCTATCACCGAATAACCATGGAAAACATGAAGTTTCTCTAGAGTCAACATGAAAATCCGATGTAGACTCTTGTTCTTGGATGATAGTCTTGTCTTCTCATAAGGTGAAGAGTATATTTATGTGTCGACACTCTCATTCAGTAATCAAGGCATCCTTAATGGTTATACGAACTATCCGGGTCTTTTATTCATCATTCAAGGAGATTCGAGTATTTCGTGAAGTAGTCGTTTCACCCTGGTTTCCATGTTGTTTGAGAAATGTTACATGTCTTCATCGATTAAAGCTCCTTATTTCGATCGTGTGGGTCTGCTTTAATGAGGTACCACACAGTTAACATAATTACGATTATAACGAAAACCAATAGAGTTTCGCAACCCTCGGAATTTTATTTGAGGATTTGCAGTTAAAGAGCATTATTAGACTAAGGAAATTCGATTAAATTCTATTTGATGATCATATTATTGATAGCAATGAGCATATCGTGAATGATGTATCTAATTGTTGTTCTTAATCATCCGAAATGGTATTCGTTCGGAATAGTCTTAATCATCTGGAATGGTATTCATCCGGAATAATATTTATAAGGACTTCAAGCAATTGGTTATTAGTCGTAGCATCACCGTATCTGCCATTTGTGATTAATTGATCATTCTAAATTCCTTTATAGAGTTATCTAACAAGGTTACTTGTTTGGAGTTATATATCGTGAAGGGGACATCGAATTTATATATTTTATTAATTGCCCAGAATGGTATTCGTTCGGAAATTTATTATTATGGAACTTCCTTTCTTCAAATTTATTTTAATGATCATTTGGAATAGTATTATTCCCGAAATATATATTTATGAGACTCGCCTTCTTAAATCACCTACAACATTATTGAGTTGAACTATTAAGCCCCGACCATTACATTTTATTTTAGTCGGATTTAAGATTAGTTGTTGCTCCTGAATAATCTATTTTCTCCTAATATCTTTGGGAGATAAAAAATATTGAGGAATTTATTGGTGGTATTCGTAATGGTGGATCTTCTTATCCTTCCTTATAATGATATTCTTGGGAGGAGTGCTTTATATTTGTTCGATGGAAAAATGTGATGCCGCGGTGCAAGTGGGCACCGCGATGACCTCGGGTGCAAGTTTATATCGACGGGGCAATATGAAGTCGCGGTGCAAGTGCACACCGCGATGACCTCGGGTGCAAGTTTATTCCGATGAGACAATGTGATGCCGCGGTGCAAGTGGGCACCGTGATGACCTCGGGTGCAAGTTTATACCGACGGGACAATGTGATGCCACGGTGCAAATGGGCACCTTGATGATCTCGGGTGCAAGTTTATACCGACGGGACAATGTGATGCCGCGGTGCAAGTGTGCACCGTGATGACCCGGGGTGCAAGTTTATACCGGCGGGACAATATGATGCCACGGTGCAAGTTGGCACCGTGATGACCCCGAGTGCAAGTTTATACCGGCGGGACAGTGTGATGCCGTTGTGCAAGTTTGCACCGCGATGACCTCGGGTGCAAGTTTATACCGACGGGACAATGTGATGCCGCGGTGCAAGTTGGCACCGTGATGACTCCGGGTGCAAGTTTATACCGGCAGGACAGTGTGATGCTGCGGTGCAAGTTGACACTATGATGACCCGGGTGCAAGTTTATACCGTAATGATCCCAGGCGCAAGTGTATATCCGAAGAAAAAATGCATGTGAATGAGGGGTGCCTCGTTAAGAGTAAGATAATCCGATGACAAGTTATTTTAATTGAAGTGTCTCGCTCAAGAAATTCATCGCAAATAATCCCGTTCTTGTTGGAGAAAGAAATTATTAAACCACATGTTTGTGTGGTTAGCAATCTATCATCACCGAAGGATGAAATCTATTAAAAGATCTGACATTTTCGATTGTTTTTGCAATGGCCGGGGAATAACCCTGTGTTATCAACCCTCATTATTTGTGATCGTATTTATGGTTTTCACTTGGATAAATGATCAAAATGGCCAAATACTCGCCTTATGGTTTGCATTCAACAAAATTTTATGATTACTGGGGACTCTTACCCATTCTCGGAATTATCGTAAAACTTTCTATGATTATTTGGGATTCTTACCAATGTTCGGGAATATTTGGGATTCAAATCATGCCGAAAGATTATGTATCTTTAATCAACAACTTAATCATATGAAAAGTTATTATTATTTCGCAGGTTAACTTCTCGATTCAAATTTTTTGGAGTTAGAGTTTTTCTCAATTCAAATTTTTTGGAGTTAGAGTTTTCTTAAAGTGATTTTTTTAAAGTGATCACATATATTGAAAATAAATGAAAGAAAATTTCAATATATGACGGGGAATACAAAAACGAGAAATATTACAAAAGCGAAGATTTTATCTCCGTAAGTTTATTTCTTCTTTTTCTGTGAGTATGAGCTTTCACCATGTCCGCTCAGGAGCTTCTTTATTATTTTTATTGTCAGATGAGAAGGTTAAAAACATCCTCTAAAATTTCTGCGGCAGTTTCATTGCGCTGCTAGGCTTATCTCATAATTGCAGGAATATTGTGTTATTTACGATAAGCAGAACAATATTTATTACCGGAGAAATTATGAAGCCCGTTGTGGCATGGCTTCATTTGTTAAACTTGTCAAGTGATGGTCCAATCGCACGCATTTCGTTATCAACGCTCTGGTAATTTCATTTACGATCAAGATGACCAATTGATAGTCCTACGACATGGATTTCATTATTTATAATCGGGTATTTTCATTTACTACAAAGATGATCAAATGACTATCATATGATGTTGACTTCACTGAATTTTATTTATGACTGAGGACTCTCAGTTATAACTACAGTTATCGTATAAGTGCCCAACAACGAGAAATATTTTATTTGAATTTAGGTAATCATACTTGTTATACGAGGAATTGTGAAGTCGTTTATTTGGAAATATCGAGATATTCTCACATACCAGGGGTTTTATCGATGGTAAGAAACTATCAGAAATTTTAAAGACAACATATGAAAAAAAAAGTCATAAAAAACTTTTATAGAGTTCATAGATAGAGATTTTGGAGAAGCATAATGTCAGTTACAAAATGCGATACTACTATTGTGAGTTTATTGCAACAATATTCTCATGACAAATTTGTGATTTATGTACTCGAATCTTTCGACTACGCAAATCATGAGACTTCTGATATCGTCATGAGAAATTTATTATTTGATGATACATATATTTCTATATAGTCATTCCCAAGTCGAGAAATGAAGCAGATCGAGATATTTTGATGATTGACATTGTTTATAGCTTATCGTAGTATTTGGATCGGGTTACTTATTTACTGGACCATTATGCCTAATTTAGAGATTAATGGATCATTATTTATTGTATTCCATTATTGATGGACCTAGTGAGTTATAATTGGGTTGGACAAATCACCTATATAAACATGGTTAAAGTGTTAAGGATGAGAACTAGGATTGATGACATAATTGAGAGTTTTAATGATTATCTGAAGGAGGCCGCCATTCATTTCTTTTTTCCGACCGAGAAACCTATGACCATGGCCACCAAAAGATGATATTTTTCCTTTTGATATCTACATCTTCTTCTATTGTTGTAAATCTGTACACTTGATGTTTATATTGGATTCCAAGGCTACGACCGGGGTGGTTTTTTGTCCTTTCTTTTACAGAAAGATTTTCCACCTACAAAAATCGTGTTTTTTTATTCTTATTCACTTATTAAATTTCATTAGACCCCTACCGATAAAAGAGGGTCTAAATTTTGTTATTGCTGATTTTTAGCATTGATAACAATACCATATCGAGTAATATAATATCTTATGGAGTAATATACTTATCAATTCGTGCAAAATAGCATTTAAATAGTTATAACGGAAATGAAATTAATTTAAAATATGAATAATAAATTAAAAACTCCAATTTCAATTTTTAATATCAATTCACATGCCTAACAAAAGCTACTTCACATGCAATGTTTATTCATGACATGAATATTCATTATATTCATATTCAAAATTTTCATTATTATATAACTACAATGTGATCATAATGTTTTAAAAAATCAAATTTATATCAAAATTTTCTCCAAGATAAGAATGAGTTTTTTGTTGAAACAAGAAATGACGAGTTCAATAAATTCAAGTGCGAACTAGCCAAATATCGGGTCTAGTTCTTCAAGAAGCCTAATCCAAGAAATATGTCTCAACTCCTAAAATCGGGGTTGAACCGCGAAGAATGGGTTTTTTGAAAAAAAAACATTGACATAAAAAGTAAGCCGTGTTTTATTAAAGATTTTTGACTTATTACCTAGAATTTCATTTTTTTCTTGACCCCAAGTCGGTATTAAAGTTTTTCGATTTTGAATTACAAAATTGCAATTTTTTTAATTAGCATTTTTCATTTTTTTTCAATTTATATAAGTTAGCATAAAAACTAACCCATTCACTTTGAATGATTATTAATTCATTTTTACGACGCCATTCATTTTCGATTTATTTAGAGTTTATATCAAGAAGTTCACGTTTATATTAAAGTTTTATTTTGAATCAACTTGTGTTGACCTTATTTGTTTCTTCTTTTATTCAATCTATTAAGATTTTACATAAAGAAGCAACCGAAGTTTACATTATTATTTTTAAAATTTTGAATTATTATATTTTTAAAATTTGCTCCACTCGATTTTTTCCATCTTTTTTTCAATCTATTTAGAGTATGCATGATAATTTAGATGACAATAAAAATATTGATAGAAAACATAGAAAAATCTTATTCAATAATCCTGAAGAATACAATGAAATGCTAATTATTTATAGAGAATAAAATATATATATAATAGGAAAGAATATAGTAAACATGTAAGTTTCCATATTTCATGATTCTCTGTCAATACCCCCTCAATCGGCGCAAAGAGGTCACGAATGCCCGAGTTGCATAATAAGTGTGTAAATCGGGCGCTATCCAAACCTTTAGCTGAAGTTTTGTATTCATGTGCTTTAAAGTGATTTCCTTGTCAGAAACCATATTATAAACAAAATGACAATAAACTTCGATATGTTTGGCTCGTTCATGGAAGACCGGATTCATTGCAATGTGGATGGCAGCATGACTGTCACAAAATAGTTGTATTGATGATGCAGTTGAACACCCAAGTCTATTAAGAGTTGTTTCAACCAACGGAGTTCACAACAGATTGATATCATAACATGATATTTTGCTTCAGCGGATGATCTGGAGATAGTCTTTTGCTTCTTTGTTTTTCAAGAAATAGGCGAGGATCCAATAAATATGAGATATACAGTAACATATTTTCTTGTTAAAGGGCAGCTTGCCCAATCAGAGTCTGAAAACCATAAAATTTTAAGTTTGAATCTAATTGTAATAAAATTTCTTGCCTCGAAGCTCCTTTCAGTTACCGAACTGTGTGCGTAGCTGCATTCCAAAAATCGAGTATTGTTGTTTGCATGAATTGAGCTAAGATGTGGGTTGCATAACTTATTTCTGGTCTCGTAAACGTCAAGTCTATCAGTCGTCCAACCAATCGACGATACTTTTCAGGATCAGTCAATAATGCAGTTGAGGATGTCGCTATTTGATGGTTTTTATCAAATGGTGTTGTGGCTGGCTTGGCTCCCATAAGACTAGCTTCAGAGATAATATCTAACACATATTTCCGTTGATTGAGATATAAGCCAGTGAGATTACGAGCTACCTCTACTCCAAGGAAGTATTTGAGCTTCTCTAAGTCCTTCACATGAAACTTGCGACTTAATTTTTCTTTGAAGTCGTGCAAGACTTGATGTATGTTTCCAACAATAATTAGATTATCAACATAAATGAGGACCCGAAGTTCCACATAATCTTGACAATAAGTGAACAATAAATAATCTGACAACGATTGTGAGAATCCAAGTTCAATAAGTCATTCAGATAGTTTTGAGAACCAACACCGAGTGGCCTGTTTAAGCTCATATAGAGACTTTCTTAATTTGCATACTTGCTTATCACGGAGGTTGTAAAACCAAGAGGTAGTTTCATATACACTTCTTCATTCAGATCACCATGAAGAAAAACATTGTTAACGTCCATTTGATGGATTTCTCAATTTTTGGAGATTGCGATAGCAAGTAATGTCCGATCAATTACCATCTTAGCGATTGGTACAAATGTCTCATTATAGTCTACTCCCTCTCGTTGTGTGTTCCCCAAAATGACTAATCTTTTTTTATAGCATTCGATAGAACCATTAGCCTTGTTAACGTTCATTTGATGGATTTCCCAATTTTTGGAGACTGCTATAGCAGGTAATGTCCGAACAGTTACCATCTTAGCGTCTAGTGCAAATGTCTCATTATAGTCTACTCTCTCTTGTTGTGTGTTATCCAAAATGACTAATCTTGTTTTATAGCGTTCGATAGAACCATCAACCTTGTGTTTGATGAGATATGTCCATTTACATCCTAAAGTACGTTTTCCATCGGGCAATCTTCGCAAAGTCCAAGTGCGATTCTTTTCAAGTGTGTCTAACTCAGCCTTCATCGCATCTTGTCATAAAGAGTTTTTAATAGCGTCAAAGTATCCTTTAGGCTCAATTGGCTCCGAAGAAATTGCAGCCAGAAAGCGTCGATGTCCTGTACTAAAAGCATCATAATTCAAATATCTATTTAGAAGATATAGACATGTACCAATAGACTCGTCAGATGAAGCTGTGGTAGAAAAATCGATGGGATCAAAACACTTGGACATGTTGCCAAATCCCTTTGAAATAGTAGTCAAACATGATCACAAACACAATCCTTCAATTTTGGTGGGCGTTGTTTAATTCAATGGCCCCGACCAAGGAGATCTGTCGCACTAGATGTTGTAGGAACTTGAGGCATGCTCTCGATTAAGACATCATTGGAATGAACAAAAGAATGTGACACATGAGTAGACTCGGGTTCATAAGGTGTTTTAAGAATTAAATATGGCAAAGAAAGATTTAATGTTATGGAGATTGGCGAAGAGACAAGTTCTTCACTCCGAATAGAATCGTGGGAAGAGATAGGGTTAGGTGTTTCTTAGCTCGGGATATGATCGTGGGAAGAGATAGAAGGAGGCTCCGATACCATGACAATTTAGATGACAATGCACGAAGAAGTAAACCAAGTTTATATTAACGTTTACCATTTTGAATTCATTTTGCAATATTCTTGACCCGATTTATTTATTTTTTTTCTATTCATTTTACAAGTGATCACGATTATATACGAGGTTCGCACCAACAACTGTGCGTGGTGTGTAATTCGGGGTATGAGGGTGATAGATTCTTATTTTTTACGAATCAAATTAGTTTCCATTGATTAAAAAATATAAATATATTAATTTTTTATATTTTATTCGTTAATTTTTAAAAAAATTAAATCCTCTCTGATATTGCTCGGGGTTATTTATGTAATTATGATAACCCCGGGGCTCGTCTAACGTGGCTAAAAGGTATTTTTGATTTTCTATTATATGTATTGAGCGATGTGATTTCGGGGGTAATCTCGTAATTTTGGCATCCCGGGCCCACCTATGAGGATTCTGATGGTGTTTTGAGATGTTTTGGATGATTTCGATCGGAAATGATGTCAGGGGTATTTTCCTAATTTGGCACTCAGAAAGCTCATTGGCGACCTTATGCGATATTTTTGGCTACCTCCTAAGGGTTTGGATACGATTAACTGGTGAAGAGTATTCCCGGGTATTTTCTCTAAATTACGTGTTATTAATGTTCGACCGGTGGTGCATTTTCGAAGTTCCGGGACGCTGTGACACTTATTCCGATTTCATTAGATATTTTCTAAGTAAGTTCGGGTAATTTGATTAAGATTGAGCTTTTGGACCCTAAGTTGACATATTGGGCCAAGTTTTCCTATAAATACAAGATCCTAGGCCCCATAAAAGGTTGAGACTCTTGACATGTTTCCCAAAGCTCCCGGTTTCGCGAGTTCTTGGCCTAGTCGTGACTTATTGTACAAAAAGTCACGAGAATATGCATCCATGCCGTAGTCACGAGATTTCATCACATGCCCCCCTCACTCACGACTTTTCGTCACTTACTCCATGGAGTCGCGACTTTTCGCCCTCATCCACGAGATTGTGCACATGGTCGTGACATTTCGTATGTACTCGCGAGATTTTGTCAAAAACTCGCGACTAGCTTGTTCCACGGTGTGACGGAGTGGATTCGATCATTTTTCTTACCGTTTTCATTCCGATTATCATTATCTCATGATTGTACTTGTATCCTTTGATTACTATAGTGGAAACCAAGGTAGAGCTATGCTCTCCCGAGGACGTAAGTTTACGCATTGTGAGCCCAACCTCGTATATCGCTAGTGCCCCCACAACAATTAAATTCCGAATAATTAAAAAATTGACTGATCTAAGACTAAAAGCTCTAAAATATTTTTAGGCGAGATCAATCTCAATATCAAATATGTTGGATTGCATCATATTTCAGCAAATTAATATAAAATTTATTTTTTTCATTTTTCTTACATTTTTAATTTTTTTAAATAATAACACACACACTACATGTGTGCTTAGTTGCACGAATTCTAACTAATTGTACAATTTTTCTCATATGTTTCATATATTATTTCAAATTAATAGAAAATGTAAGGAAATGTTGAATCATCTTTAAACACCAAGTGGGTGATGAAGAAGGCCTTTAGCCTTCTTTTTGGAGGGTCCCTTCCTTATAGACATTTACCCACATGATATGTTTTATTTAATAATTATTATTCAAAAAATATTATTTTAGTTAATTATAAATCTATTTTTTACTAAGAATAAGATAGCGTGAGGAATTATCCAAATGTCACAATTTTAAATGTAATTGCTCATAGCGACCGAAATAATATTTGCTATGTTAATATTAATCAACTTTAGAGTATAGTTTTAAATTAGCGTAAGTATATACATAATATCGATAATATTAATCAAATTTTAGTTAAATTTCTCTATTAGCGTTAGGGATGGCAATGGGTTATCCGCCCCATTACCAGTTGGACTATCGTTCCGTTTATGCATATTTTGATAGTTAAATGAATTATGAATGTGCGATTGTTTATAAAATTACGTACTCGCCTTAAACAGAGTGAATAGTTGTTTTATATGTATTTGTCCAGCTATCCGCATGGTTACCACATACAAAATAAATTATCCGTTTATATTTAATTTTATATATTAATGTAAAACTATCTTATATAAAAAAGTATTATTTCTAGTTTTGCATCTTCAGGCGAAAACCATTGAATATTAAATAATTTTCATTACGCATATGCACGTTGTTTCCTAAACTCATATTTATTAAGTTTGAGAAGGTTAATTCATTATTTTTTCTAATATATTAATATTTCAAAAAAATCTTTAGTTTTGTTCTATATAAAAATTTTGATTCCAAAAACTTTTTATTTGATATTGATATTTTTAATATATCTCGTTAAAGATAATAAAAATTTTGATCACTAATTAGTAATTAGCACAAGTATATGCGTAATATCGATACAATATTTGTTCATATGTAACTCAACCTCAAATGCAATGCTACGGAATGTAACATTATCCTAGGACTATAGAAGTCATAACCAATCATATCGTTAAATATAGATCGTGAATGATATATGATATTTCAATATATCACTGATATACCAATAGTGTATCGAAAAAACTGTGCATACCGACATGTATGACTTCCTTCCCTAGAAATAGAATATATTAGGTTTCGAATGTTTGATTATTTTTTGAAAAATTCCAGTCTTAGTTCTCTAAATTTTCTAGATTCACAATTTACATTATTTATCTAAAAACATTATAAATTAAATATATCAATTAGCAACTTAGGTTATGTTCTGTATGCATTCTCAAAATGCATTTTGATGTTAGAATGAATTATTACAATTTTTACACAACACTATAGTATTTGCATTTTGATTATAAACAGAACGCATTTTCAAATTGTTATTTGAATGCAAAATGTGGTAGGATCTGTAAATTAGAATACATTCTCATTATTTAAATTATAAATATATTATGTAAAAAAACATATTTTCTTTCAGTTTCAACAATCTCACATTTACAATGTCGTTAGAAATATTTGTAAGTTTTCAATTTTCGTATATCTTTAATGTGCAACTATAACCATACATAATTTCTTTCGTCATGTAAATACTAACGACGATGAGTCTAAATTTGGATAAATCCAATTTGATATATAACATTATTCTTGTTCTGCAATTCAATTTATCAATTACAGAACACTAAATGCATTTTTGATTTATAATCACATTCTGAAAACAATTTTCAAACTGCATTTTAATTTTCAAAACGCATGCAGAACGTAGTCTTAGTGCTATTAGTAGTTTTGGTACTTATGGATGAGATTACCCCTAAAGTGGTGTACATATCACTTAATCCTCATATGGACAAGTTCATATTTAGTGTTAGATTTCGAGATTTTTCAATTTATCTAATTTATTTTATTATTGGTGCATAATTTCTAGTGCAATAATTAAATTAACAATATTAACTTTAAATACTTGATTTGTACTGTTTTAATTTAAAAATATCAAATTATTAAATGACTAAATATCAATATTTTCATATCATCTCAAAATTATTTATATCCAAGCCGATATGAAAAAAATGTGGACAATATTTTAATTGTATGAAAAAATATATTTAATTATTATATTATAAATTAAAATATCAATATTCCATTATTATTTGGATGAGTCGAAACCCGACAAAACCAATGGTGAGACCGGATGATGTTCTATAGTGCTTTATAGCACATATACCACTATTCCATGAAAAATCTAGTGTGTTCGTGAGGTATACCGTCTGATATAAAAATATTGCTCTACATATGTACCAAAATTGATAGTAAAATTAAGTTGGGATAATTATTTTGTACTATTTTTAGATGTGCCATTTAAAATACAAATGTAAAAAACTGGAAGTATTTAAAACAAAATTTATTTGATTATTTTATATCTTCTTAAAATTTTAGATTTCGTATTGGAAATGAAGAAATTTATTGAAAAAATAGTTTGTGTATTTAATATTTCAAAAAGGTTGATGTTTGCCCACGGCCCCGCAGCTTACGAGCTGTGTAAAAGGCATTTCATTCAAGTTACAAAATTGCAAATATAATACATTTTTTTATTAAAAATATGCATTTATAGCCCTCGAACTTCAATTAAATGCAAATAAGACACCTCAAGTTTCCAATAACGTTTATAATTGACACTTTAATGAACTCGTAAATTTTTAATATTTTATGCACAATTGTTGAACATCAAGAGTAATTTTTGTATAATTTATCAAACGGGTCCTATTTTCGACAATTGTGATGAGTTTTCAAACGGTTTTCAACTTACGGAAAACTGTGTGCTAAATGTCAGGGGTAAAAAACAAACGATATTGATAAATTTAAATGTCATTCTTGCAATTTCGTAAGTTTGAAAGTATGTCCTTTAGACACTTAGTAAATTGGGGCTAATTATATAATATTCTCATTTAAAAAAACAACAAGTGTAATTGACCAAACTACCCTTATTTTATTAAACTGAATATTAATAACTATTATATTTCTATAGATAAACATGAAGAGACAAGAGGACAGGTCCGGGTTTCATTTGGTGCGGTCAGTGCTTGCCACCCAGAATTCATGCAGCCAAATCATGTATGTACTTACATTTTTCAAATAATTCCTTTAAATAATAATATATCAGCTTAAATATTTTAAATAAGAATAAAATTATCACATTTTCTTAAATTTTTACTAAAATTATAATGTTAAATGCTAAATTCTAAAATATAAATTATTTATATTATTGAATATTGAAAGTAGAGATTGATGTAGTACGAGCAGGGAATATTTTGGAAGGCAAAATGAAGCAAGAGCAATCAAACAAGAGAATGCCAGCAAGTCAATAAAACACCACTATGACAAAAGTTTCATTACAACTATCATAATTTGATCCCAAATTATGTTTATAAAGTGTTATGATTATTGAAATTGTGATACTCAAAGTATTAAAATACAAACGATCCACATATATGGTAAATTTTGGCTAAATCAATATCTAAATTTTAGTTTGTATGACATAATTGATCCCAAAGTTCTCAATTTTGGTAATTAAGATCTTTAGCCAAAATCAAATTTCGAGAATCATTTCTTTACGGGTTTCCCAAATGTTGCAAAGTTAGAAAATTAAAATTTATCAAAATCTTCAAATTAGATAATTAAATATATCATTACAAATTATGAGGATCACATTTATCAAAATTATGAAAGTTTGAGAGCTGAATACATAATTTTCTCTTATATTATATATGCATACACAAATCAAACATACAAATTAATTAAAAAACTATATTACAAATTAAAAACTACATCAAAAATTTGTAGCATTATTTGTTTATGCTTTTTTATCAACACTTACATCAAGTCCAACTAGAGTTATTTTTTAACGATATATTTTCGTATATACATCATGAACTTTACGGATAATTGTAACTTGCTAAATGTTTAATAATGAAGCATATATTAAAACTTGCTAAATCAATTGTAGCATGATTTATATATTAATATTTGAATGACTTTTTGGAATGTGTATACATTATATGCATGGATTCACCTATAGTAAAGTCGAGGGACCATTTACACAATTTTGCGATGTTGAATTCCATACCGACGCCCAAATTATAGGCTCTTCTTTCCAAACCAGATAAACTCCGGTGGTTTCATCTTCTCCGGCGAGTTTGAAAGACCACTGTTTAGTGTATCTACCGAGCAAAGCCTTTATATCTCCGATCACTTCATTACTGTGTCTCACGGCTGTGAAACCTGAATCCATAAGAAGCTCAGACCACTGATTTCCCCTTTCTTTTCTCTCGTAATCTTCACAAGATAAAACCCTAATTATGTTTCTGAAGCATTCTTTCTCCAGCATAAGCTTTGAATTGCTTGTTGAAGGGAAGCATTCATGTAACATTTCGAGATAAATTTTGTAGAATCTAAAGCTTTCTTCGAATAATTTGATTGGGTTTTTTGTTGATTCTGAAAAATCTGCTTCTTCTTCTACAACTGTAATAATTTTTGGTTTCAGTGATTTCATCAAGTTGATGAAGCTTTTCCGTTCAGTTAACGGGAGCTTACTTAACCTTCCGATGCAGTTCACGGCGACAGCTTCGTCGTCTTCAATCAACAAATTCTCAATTTTCACTTCGCCGGTGATCATTTTGAATTCAAACGGAACCGCCATTAATCTTGCGAATTTCTCGATTCTCGGGGTTATTTCATTCATGAAGGATATCACGGTGGCGGCGCCGGTGACGACCGCCGTGAGCTTCACACGTGGGGTTTCGTAGTTCCTTGTAGCTAAAGCTTCAAGAAAAGTCGGCCATTGAGTACAAAAAGTGTTGTTTATATCAACAATATGAATTTTCCGGTGACTTTCCATTGATTCCAGTATTGCTCCATTGGACGCCACGTGGCCGAACGTCGTCCAAGGGCTAACCTCCTGAAACATGAGAATCAACCGTCTCGCGGAATCGAAAGAGTAAATTTTCTCGGCGGCGGAAACTAGGGTTTCGTAGCAGCGCCGCCCGGATTCAGTCGCTCTGATGAAAAAACCTTGCATGAAATAATACGCTAACTTTTGTTCGCAATCACCGTATGGGGAAGAAAGCTCGTTTAAAATCCAGAATAGATTGTGTATCCTGGATGAATCGTTCTCCACCATTGCCACCGCGCAGCTGCGGAGGAGCTCCGCCGCCCAATTACCGTCGCCGGAAGTTTCGGATTCCGATGAACAGCTGTAGTTGGATGTTAAATTTGTAAAATTGTTTACATCGCAGAGTTGTGATTCTTGATGAAGAAGAATATGAGGTTTAAGGTCGGCGTAAATGGCGAAATTTCTATCCATGGAAATTGGAATTGAATAGAAGCTCTGGTGATGTCTGATTTATAATTATTTAATATATTATTTTACTGTTTCCTAGTATTTTCTGGAAGGTTTATAATAATAATTTAATTTTGTTTATAATTTTAATAATTTTTTATCATTAAAACATAATATAACAATTTATCGAGTGGGCGGCTATTTTAGCCCATTACTTATTTATTATTTTAGAATTGTTAGCCTATTATCTGCATGCGATCGCAATACTAAACATGAATTTTCTAAACATGCCTATCAAAAACTATTTTTCGAATAATATTGGACCAAAATGGCACGAGGAGGCAAAAAACTATAGGGTTAAAATATAAATTTTAAAGTGAATAAGTTTAGTTAAGATCAATTGTTTTTGCTTAACAATTCACAAAACAATATTGTTTTTTCTTGCGGGCATTCACAAAGTCCCCAAGAAAAACTAAATATAATGTTGGGAGGTAAGCAAAACTCTTATATATATAGGCTAACTCGTGATTTTATTGTTTTGCAGGCCCAAACAGAGAATACAGTCCACCTTTGTGAAGACAAGCAAATGGGCTGTACGTAGAGGCCCAAATTGAAAGGATAATTACTCTGGAACGAGATTAAAAGGGAATCACACCAGAGGCAAAAGATCGATTGAAAAATCTGATTGAATTCAAGAGACGAACGAAAAACAAGGAAGTAAAAGGGAGTTAACTCTCATCGGTATTTCTCCAAGAAGTTTTTCGGCAATACCAAGATAATCAGTGGCTGCAAGTGCGAGAAAAAGGCCGTATCTGTGAAGAGAATAAGCTGCATTGGATCAAGAAAGTTAGGCCAGTTTCACATCTGTAGTTCATGTGTTCTATCTGGTTAGTGGATTAAGAATCAAGATGAATACCTGATTCTCGTGGTTTTCTCCGGTTACACGTAAACATCGTGTTTGCCATCAACATTTAAAGATTAAGAAACGACATAAACAAAACTCACAGATTTGATATCGAAGTTACCTTATTCAAAATCTGATCGGAGGTGATTTTATCCCCAACAAGTGGTAGCCCATGCAGGTCCCTGACCCTACGGAAATCAAAGCTGAAGGACAGGAGTACAATCTAACTGTAAAGAAAGCAGCGACAAAATCAGATCAAGAAAGGGAACTGAAATTGTATCAACAAAGGAGAATGGCTGGAGAACCATACTCTATGATTAAACTTACCTCCAAGAATTTTCCCTTAATGGAAGAACAGAATGCTTGATTTTTATATTGCAGATTTCTATATGAGCCTTTAAAGTTTGGAGACAAGCAATCCAAAAAGTACACCGAGGAGGAGTGGGAGATGAAACACATCCAGACCCTCGGATTCATTAGACAGTGGATAGATAGTGCGAACTATCACCACGCCGCGAAAGAAACTGATGCCAAACAGATGTGGGAGAAGCTGGAAAGTATATTTGAACCAAAGTCTACTCAATCACAATGTTTTTTTATTCAAGAGATTGATGCGACTTAGATACATGGAAGGAACTCCGATTACAGATCATCTAGGCACATTTCAAGAAATTACAAATAAATTGGCTGAAGCTGACTGCACGATGGAAGACAAGATTCTGGCTCATATGCTTATAGGCACATTACCAGATTCTTGGAAAGCCACAATAATTTCACTGAATTCCTCAGCCCCTAAGGGAGGACCCAAACTTGAAGTGGTGAAATAATGTTTAATTAATGAAGGACTAAGGATGGAAGAAATGTCACTCTCATAAGAAAGTAAACTATTGCAATCATGAATTCTAGAAAGCCCAAAACAAGAAACATTGGAAGAATAACAAGACCAGCTACACACAAGAGAAGAGTGAGGAAAGTTCTAAGGAGGAGAATAAATCCCAAAAGGTGATAAGGAATTGCAACTGATGTGGAAGAAAAGGTCATTTGAAGAAGTAGTGTTGGTATTGGTTGAAGATTAAAGACCATGGGTCGATCAATACCACCAAAGATGAGGATGATGAGATTCTGGTTCTGCTCTCCACTCAGGAAGAAAGGAAAGCTTCAGAAGTTGATGATGAATTAAATATGGATTGGATAGTTGATTCAGCAGCCTCCTATCATTCTACACCTAGAAAGAAGTGGCTTACTGATCTTGTTTCTGGAGATTTTGGAAAAGTTAGAATGAGGAATCACACATGCTCTAAGATAAGAGGGATCGGCAAGATAGAAGTGATGACTTCATTAGGAAAGAAGCTAATCTTACAAAATGTCAGGTATATACTTGAATTGAGGATTAATCTGCTATCAACAAATGCCCTGGACAAGGAAGGCTATGCTAGCATCTTTGCCAATCTATCCTGGAATCTATTAAGAGGTACTGAAAAGGTAGCAAAAGGAAAACTGGTCGATACACTCTATAAAACCTCCCTGAGGCTATGCCAGGAACAGGTGAACTCAGTGGTTAAGACTGAAGATATGAATATGTGGCACAAAAGAATGGGACATATATCGGTTGCAGGTTTGCTAAAGCTTCAACAAGAAGGTTTTATAATAATGGAAAAGGGGAGATCGGAGAAAGTGTGCGAAGAGTGCATTTGTGGGAAACAAACAAGGAATGCATTCAAAACCACCTTGGTTCAGAAGACCAATCTACTTGATATGATATTCAATGACGTATGTTCAATAGATAGCGAGTCAAGAGGAGGAAAGAAATATTTCTTATCATTCATTGATGATGCCACTAGGAAATTATGGACATTTCCAATGAAGACAAAGTGTGTGACCTTCCATGTATTCAAGCAGTGATTAGTAGCAGTGGAAAGAGAAAAATGAGTGAAACTGAAAACTTTAAGATCTGATAACGGGGGAGAGTATACTTCAAATGAGTTTTAGGATTTTAACCGATCAATTGGACTAAGACATGAGACCACAGTGCCAAGAACTCCATAACATAATGGAACTGCAGAAAGGGAAAACAGAACTCTATTAAACAAAGTGAGATGCTTGCTGAAAACATCTAGACTTGGTAAAGAATTCTGGGCAGAAGCGTTGAGTGTGGCATGTTATTTAATCAACAGGTCACCCTCAAAGGAAATTGACCTGCACCTTCCAGAAGAAAAGGTGGAGATGAAAATTACATAATCTGAAACATTTGAAAGTATTCGGATGTAGAGCTCTAGCACATGTACCTAAGGAAGAAAGGACCAAGCTTGACAGTCACGTGGAAGAATGTATCTTTTTAGGATATGGAACAGAAAAGTTTGGAATGTGTATAAACTTTGGAATCCACACACAGACAAAGTATTCAGGTCTAGGAATGTGGTTTTCTTGGAAGAACAGACTATCCAAAATATAAAATTGAAGGACTCAAAAGCAGGAAATGGGGAAACAATTGTTGAAGGAGAAGAGTTGCTACCCGAAGTATCATCCTTAAATAATTAATTACAGACTGACCTGACTGATTCTTTTGATGTGTAGGTAGATGACTCAAGACCTGCAGAAGGCGCATTTAGGGAACCTGAAACAGAAACTGAAATCAGCATGGAGAATCAAAGACCAGTGAGAATTAGAAAGCCATCATTGAAATATAATTCAGATGAATATGTTTCATTGACAGATGATGGAGAACCAGAAACGGTGAAGGAGGCATTAGACTCAATAGACAAGCACAAGTGTCTACAAGCTATGGAAGATGAACTGAAATCTTTGAAAAAGAACCATACTTATGAGCTGATTAGTATACCCCCTGGAAAAAGACCCCTAGAGAACAAATGAGTGTTCAAACTAAAACAGAAGGCAGTTGGATCAGTAAGACACAAGGCCAGACTAGTCGTGAAGGGTTTTAGGCAGAAAAAATGAGTTGATTTCGATGAAATCTTCTCACCATTGGTAAAGTTCACAACCATCAGGATTGTGCTAGCATTAGTAGCACACATGGATTTGGAACTTGAACAAATGGATGTAAAGACGGCTTTTCTAAATAGAGACCTAGAAAAGAACATTTACATTAAACAACCTGTTGGTTTTATAGTAAAAGGAAAAGAAGACATGGTGTGCAAACTAAAAAGAAGCCGCTATGGATTAAAGCAAGCACCTAGGATGTGGAACAAGAAGTTCGATGGTTTTATGCAGGAAGAAAAGTTTTGCAGAACTGAAAGCGACCATTGTGCCTATGTAAACTAGCAAGGAAGGAGGAAATTTTATTATTCTACTTCTATATGTTGATGACCTCCTAATTGCAGGAACTAGCAAGGAAGGAATAACTGAACTAAAGACACACCTGGCCGCGGCATTTGAAATGAAAGACCTCAGACAAGCAACAAAATCTTAGGGATGACTATATGCAGAAACAGATGTGCTCACACCCTATGTCTATCCCAAACAAGTTATGTGGACATGATCCTAATAAGGTTCAGTATGGACGGTTGTAAGCCAGTGACTACTCCCATGTCTACTCAAATGATGCTAACCAAAGAGCAAGCACCCTCAACTGAACAAGAAGCTGAAGAAATGGAAAACATACCTTATTCCTCGGCTGTAGGGTCTGTCATGTATCTCATGGTTTGCACCAGGCCTGATATTGCTTTCCCAGTTGGAGTGTTAAGCAGATTTCTGGCTAACCCAGGAAAGCAACACTGGGAGGGATTGAAGTGGTCACTCCAGTATCTGAAAGGGACAAAAACCACAGGGTTAACATTTAGGCGAAGCCAAGAACCCCTTAGACTTAGAGCCTTTTCAGACTCAGATCTAGGAGGAGATGTAGACAGTAGAAGATCCACTACAAGCTTTATCACTATGCTAGCCCAAGGTTCAGTATCATGGCAATCTAGACTACAGAAAAAGTTGATCTATCCTCAATAGAGGCCGAGTATATGGTTTTAACCGAAACTGCAAAAGAACTTATCTGGGTCAAGAGGCTGTTGCTAGAGTCAGAATTGACAGTAAGGAGCCAGAACTTCTATGTGACAACTCTAGCTCCATTGAGCTCAGTAAGAACTCTACCTTTGATGGAAGAAAAAGCATATAGACTTAAAATACCACTAGATACGTGAAGTCATAAATCAAAAGGAAATAACGCTAGAGAAGGTGCATACCGGGAAGAACCTCGCTGATATGCTCACTAAAGTAGTGACAGCTGCGAAGCATCAGTTCTGCTCGAACGGAGCAGGCCTGAGACAACACTGAAACCATTAGGGTTTCTGTCTTCATGTCGTTGGACTGAGGAGGTGATTTGTTGGGAGGTAAGCAAAACTCTTATATATATGTTCTAACTCGTGACTTTATTGTTTTGCAGGCCAAAACAGGAAATCCAGTCCACTTGTGTGAAGACAAGCAAATGGGTTGTACGTAGAGGCCCAAATTGAAAGGATAACTACCCTGGAACGAGATTAAAAGTGAATCACACCAGAGGCAAAAGATCGATTGAAAACTCTGATTGAATTCAAGAGACAAACGAAAAGCAAGGAAGTAAAAGGGAGTTAATGCTCACCGGTTTTTCTCCAAGAAGTTTTTCGGCAATACCAAGATAATCAGTGGCTGCAAGTGCGAGAAAAAGGCCGTATCTGTGAAGAGAAGAAGTTGCATTGGATCAAGAAATTTAGACCAGTTTCACATATGTAGTTCATGTATTCTATTTGGTTAGTGGATTAAGAATCAAGGTGAATACCTGATTCTCGTGGTTTTCTCCTGGATTCTCCGGTTCCACGTAAACATCGTGTTTGCCATCAACATTCAAAGATTAAGAAATGACATAAACAAAACTCACGGATTTGATATCGAAGTTACCTTATTTAGAATATGATCGGAGGTGATTTTATCTCCAACATATAAAACCCGATCTTACATTTACATTCGAACCGGGTGATTGTTGAACATCCCCTAAAAAGGACCAAAACAACCCCCAAATGCATTCGATCGGTATTTGTGCATAAATATCAATCGATCATCTCCTAAACATACACCATTTTTCATATCACATTTCGACAACTATACTCATAATATTGAACCCAGTAAGCCTTAGAAAGTAAATATATTAAATATATCTTATATACAATATATCAAATAATATGTATCTATATATTTTACGTAGATATTTTACATAGTTAATCATGAGACTATTATATATATGATCTATGCATAGTTTTAAATTATTCATTAATTGGATCGATAAAAACCAAAACGAGATTTTCCTCCCACCTTTCTTGGTTCCACAAATTCTTCACTAACATCGATGATCGGTAGTACTCATTAATCTACACCTGTGTTCTAAAACAGGACCGGTTTTGACCGATTCATCTAGTTCGAACCTAAACATGTACAAAACCCGATCCGATTTGATCCGACTCGTTTAGTTTGTCAAATTTTCATATCGAATCAAAATTTATATAAACCGATATGATCAATTTATTAATTATTATATTTTATAAAAATAATATAATTAAAACTAATATTTATTTTATATCACATAAATTATTAATAACCATCTATGGATAAAGTGATTTATAATATACAATTTTTTTATTTAATTATTTTTTAGATTTTGAAATTGATATATTTATTCATATTTTTAGTTTGTTATTACATAAACACTTGAACAAAACGAATTAAAATATAATTAAGATATTTAAAATATTTAAAAAACATAAAAAATTAAAAAAAAACGCTTCAAATCGGTTTGAGTCAGACCACTCGAAAACAGTTCGCCTATTCCGATCTGTGTAGCTCCGACTCTCCATTTTTCCACACGCACCTGTGTCGGACCGAGTCCGACTCTTCGACTCGTTCCGACGCTTGACACAAAAAGACATCATTTTTATTTCTATATTAATTCGATTTGTTATTCGTCGAATAAGTAACTTATGCAATTTCACAACTTTATTATGTAGTCTGTTTACTTTTGAATTATTTGTGCAAGTGATGGTGGATCGGAAAGTGGATGCTTTTGGGTAGGTGGTAGAATGGACAAGTGATAATCATTTTTTATAAAAGCTTAATCTGTTTATATAATAAATTGATAAAAATTTGTATTTTTAGATTTAAGTTGATACAACATTCCACAAATTTTAACATTTATTTATATATTTTGTTTTTATTTAATATTATTTAATTTAATAATTCGAGCCGAGTCGAAATCCAACTCTTACAATCTTGTCGAATCGAATCGACTCGAGTCATGTCGTGTAATATCGAGTCGGTCTATGAGTCGGTGCTACATAGATTCCGATATAGTTTTAAAACATAGATCAACACACTCAATACAAAAAAAGTAAGTGTAAATTGAAGAAGTGGTAAGAGGAGGAAATTGTGACACATTGAAAGAGGCCCTGGCTTCTTCGTGTTAAATCATTGGAGAAATGTCTCTCTAAAACTATGAAATATAACATCATTTATTTTTATAATAAAAACAAAATATTTCAAGAATAATATATCTGCGTATTTTCAGGGTATTACATGAATTTTATTACGTGTAAATAATTTGATTTAAAGATGTGGTTTATTTTATAATTATGGTGCTTTCAACATTTATGAATAANATGGATTGGTTCTTGTTCTAGTTTTGGTTATCAACTTTGTTCATCTTTCAGGGTTTGAAATCATGTCTAATATCTCTCATTCAGGTACTTTTACTTGATTTTCTTTGGCTAAATGATTCGTGATCTGATTGGTCTGGTTTCAGGACTTGTGAACGATTCGACGATGAGTCGAATCGACCCTTTGAATGGTTTTAAGAGATACAAAGGGGGGTATAATGTGAGTAACGAGCATTATTGGAGTGTAAGTGTTAAATTTCGAGGGTCGGGTATTCGATATTTCGAGTTTTTGAAGTTTACTGATTTTATTTGTTTTATAGTCTACATTTTTCAGTGGCTTTTATGGATATGGTTTAGGTGTAATATGGACCATATTTGGTATTGGTTACATGGGATTTTGTCTGATGATCAAGTTTTGTAAGAAAAACAGATGTAGGAGGAGGCGGTTATCTTGTCCGAATCAATGTTATATTTACCTCGTTTTTCTGGCTTCGCTCGGCACAGTTGTTGCGGTGTAAGTCCCGTTTATTTCGATGCTAATCAAATCTAAAACCTCATTTTTACATTAATATTTAGAACGGGTGACGTTTGTCTACGACCCTCCAACTTATGGTGTGTGTAAAGGACATGCACTCCAAGTTATGAAATTGTAAATATGATATAATATTTGAGCAAAAATATGCATTTGTAGCTCCCAACTTCAATTAAATACAAGTAAGAAACCTCAAATTAGCAATACCGTTTGTCATTGACTCTCTAACGACGCCGTTAATATTTTATATTTTATGCACGATTCGCGAACATCAAGGGTTTTGTATATTTTTTCAAACTATAAGGATCTTATTTGCATACTTTGAGGGCAATCATGTAATGAAAACATTTATCAACTTAACGGAATGAGTGCTACAACGTCAGGGGTACAAACAATATTGATAACTTTAGATGACATTCTGCAATTTCGTAAGTTTGAGCATGACATTTACACAGGTCGTACGTTGGGGGCTAATTATGCAATTTTCTCATTTCAGAACCGCAAGTGGATTTGTTCTATGGAGCACTGCAAGGTTCAATGCAACAGCAAATAAAGTGATGAATATTGTGATTAATGCAGCGAATGAGGCTTCGATTACAATGTACGATACGAGTGTTGTGTTGCGAGGAATGTCGGAGAGTATTGGTGGAGGATCTATAGCTACCGAGTTCCTTATTTCCGCAACACAAGAACTTGATTCTCGGGCTTCTGATATCGTAAAAGTTGCCTCGAAAAACAAGCAAATCATTCATAGAGGGATTGAGATAATCTTCATTGTTACAACACTCATGATTTCATTTACTTTAGTTGTTGTAGTTTCTTTACTTGGTAAGATGAAAACAATGTTGTTTCGTATCTGAATCGAGTCAACTAATTTGAATATCTATTGTCTTTGAACAGTTGTTGGCATCCTCAAGCCTCAGAGATCACTGCAGATGTAAGAATTCTTTAAAATGACTCAGTTTTATATGCAAAATTTTAGTTTGTATTATGCACAAATTATGAAAACGAATTATATATTATAGAATGCATAATCTGTTTTTGAAACATCATACATTTTAAATTCTGATTATGAATTCTGATTGCTAATGTATTCTAATTTTTCAAATATAATGAAGAATCAAGTTAATTCATTATGTATTCTACTTCTTATTTTTCATATATATAATTTTTTTCCAAAATAATTTTTCATCGTTTTTATAATAATGAATTTTTTTTTCTATAATTTAACATTTATATTCTAGTTTCTCTTCAATATTTTTTTCTTTTTATCATATGATTTTTTTATAAAAATGTTATTAATTTATTTTATATTTACGAATATTATTTTAGTTTATAGTTATAATTTCATATGTATAAGTAAGGAACATAATTATTTTTTACATTGTAACACAATTCACATTCTATATTTATTCATAATGTTTTTACATTTTATAATTCAATATATGTTTACATAAAACACTACTCACATTCTAATTATACATATAAATTCTCATGGTTTATAAATCTCAGGTTGATTCCAGTTTGCTGGTTTCTAGCATCAATCTGCTGGATTTTATTTGGGATATTCTTCTTCATTCAAAAGTAAGTATTCCCTTTAACGAACATCTCCGATTCGAGATGATAATACGATAAAAATCGGTAAATTGACATGATCAGCTTTGCTGTTGATACTTGCACTGCATTGCAAGACTTCAAGGACAATCCCTACAACAACAGCTTAAGTTCGATTCTTCCCTGCAACGACTTACTTCCATTTGAGTCTATTTTAGCCGATATCAGAGCCGAAATATACAATACGATAAATATGGTAAGTAATCGAAACAATAACAACGAAAAATCAAGCATAAAGTGTTGGAATGTTAAAATGTCCCACATTAGAATTGTGATACAATTTGGAATGATTTATAAGAGAGAAGGAGTACCATAGTAAATGACTTGTTCAAGTCTTTATATATAATTCTCATGTTATACGTCATATCTGTTTCTTTATTTCGGTCAAACTCTATAATTCCAACATAAAGTGACAACATCGTGTGTCTACAGGTGAATGAGAAGATCTCCAAATCATATTCGAACGTCATACAAATATGCAATCCTTTCTCACCGCCACCTCTCCACAAATACCGATCTTCAAAGTGCCCGGAAAAATCGATAACAATCGCAGAAATCCCTTCGGTAAGCAAGAAATGTACGATACACAAACATTGATAAGAAAACTTGAACTTCTTTGTGTTTTTAAGGTGTTGACACTTGCTCTTTGTCCTAAAATGAATGGCGAAAAGTGCAAAAAGGGTATTCCGATGCTCGAAAAGTACTTCTACGATATGAAATCGTACACAATTTCGATCCAACGGTTTCTCGACGTATATCCGGGATTGGAAAGTATGGTGCAATGTAAAACAGCTGAAAATGCTTTCAATGAAATACTTGAGAAACATTGCATTCCATTAAAGAGAAACTTGAGAATTATGTGTGGATTAGTGATGTTGATTTCATTGGTTTTGATGGCTTTGACGATCATTTGGGTGTTTTTCGGTATATGTAACCGGGATTTACGATGGAATCGGGAAGCAGGATTCGGGTTATAGAGTCGAAAAACGGGGTATGATCAATGTCACAAGAATCTGTAAAATAACACTACAACCAGAGGACAAAGGCACAAAGCTCCTTTTGAGTTGAAATATTGTTTTGTTTTCAATCATTTATTTATCTAAGAAAATTTAATTCAATTATCCTTATTGTTATATAAAATAGTTTCACTATTTTGATTTTATAAAATCTACAAAATCTCCAAAAATTAAGGATTCAAGTAAGACATTTTAAGTGATTTGTGTGTAGCATATTTTTTTCATAAAATATGGTATTCTTCATTGAAAAATACTTTATTCTATTCAGTATTTTTTTATATTGGACGGTATATCATTGTGTATTTTTTGGGAAAATCGATAAATGATAACGCCCCAACCACATCAATTTACAAGAATGATCATAAAAATCGGATGAAATCGACGAGTGGAAGCCAAGCTTTACAACTCCTTTCGGTGGATACTCTCCCTTAATTTTTGATCGGGAAAATGCTTGATCTTGTCCATAACCAGCCTTGGAGTATCCTAGTTGAACAACATATAAATTCGTTTGTTGTACGTTTTTCCGTACCTGCAAATATCAAATGTGAATGTCGATCGGTCCGGAAAGCAAATGCCCAAATAGCGGGCTTGTTTGGTGGATAGGTAATAAAGCGTGGTGTGGTGAGGTATGCTGAAATACATTGTGGTGAGTTGAACGTATCTATAATAATATGATTTTAAATATTGTTTGATAAAACAATGGTACGATGAACGTGATTTTAGTAAAAATATATATTTCCCATTAAGATCAACAAATACAATTTACTCAAATTAATCGATTCATAACTGCACCAGTACAAATATCATTGAACTCTAGCTAATCGAGCTGCAATAATATCATACTCGCACAACTGAATAACTGATAAGATAATAGAGCTTCACCTAAAAAGTTTAGTAGAACGAAAGATTCTTCCGTTGGGAGATAAATATGATAGAATAAAACTCTAAGTAGTATGTATGACTAATAAGAACATTTTAGTCTTTTACGAAATCGCGCTTGCATGATAGCTGTTATTAAGAACGGTAACAAAAAAACAAAAAATAAGAGCATATCCAATAAATTGCGGTGAACATACTTGACCCAAACAAACCCAACATATGGATTGCAAAATTACTCTCGAACATGATATCCAAATGTACCAAGTGATGACGAGCTGCCGTATCCGAAGCTTGATTTGAAATATATTTTTTCTATACAAGTAAATTAGTGGTTAAACGTTAAAATAATTTCGATAGCAACCAGGGTTCAAAACATTGTCACTTCAATTGGCATTAAGCCGTTTAATCCGATAAACTATATAAGTAACTTGCTTGATTTGAAATATTGAAGTCTACAATCTTTGCTTTATAGTCTTCAAGGCCTCATGGCGCAATTCGAACACTTTTGCATAAATGCAAGAACCGGACCAGGTTTTGCTTCATGAACATCTTTTCTACCATGTAAAGATCCCATGGTTGTGGATTGGTAAACTAAAACTCGGAGGTTTAAATTGATGCAATAGCCAAGCAACTCGACGACATTTTCATTCTTAAATTTAGATACCATTGTAACCTAAAACAAATCAACGGGTTAGAACATCGAAGTTTAACAATGTCACACTCATGACGTGCATAGATTAAAAAGTGGTAGTTTTATCACTAGCACCCAAACTTTAAAATGATATAAATGTGGTGTCTGATAAATTGCATGTAAAACCATCGAAGTTAATATAATGTATACTTAAATCTAGAATCAAGAAAATTAGTTGCAAGTTGATCAAAATTATATAACTTAACAAGTTTCTAATATAATAATTTATTATCCAATGAAAATATTTGAGTTTAATATATTTCTTATTTTTTGATATTTTCAAATTTACCTCTTATGTATTTAACGATTCGAGAATCCAATTCATAAATTTTTTGTAAAAACTTATCCATCCTGGGTTTACACTTTAAATTTCTTGTGTCGTTGTTTTCTCTTTTGCTTTATTCAAATGTTCTATTTAATCTATTGAGGTGGTTCACACACATGTTCAATCCCAACAGTACTATCGTCCGATCATCCTCATCATCATTGACCATAAATGTTAATCTACTTTCCCAGTTAGTGTTGATCCTTAATGCATGACAACTAAACTGAAAATTTGTAGCTCCCCGTTCAGCCATTAGAATTATTGAGAATAAAGATAAGAATTTAATAATTAAATGGATTTATTAGAATCAATCAGATCTTACAAAAAAAAATAGTCGATTACATATGTAAATCCGACGGTGAGTCTTCCAAATCAATACGTATTTCATAGAGAATTCCTTTAAATTTCTCACTGGGTCATTCTTTCAATGTTATTGAGAATATATATGAAAATGTACGTCTAACTTGGGAACTACGACCATATTTATAGATAACAATTAGAGTTTCATACTTCAACACATCATAGAAGTAGAAACTGAATTTTTTATACACAATAAATGAACATACCGTATTAGATACTTTAAGTCCAATTATTTGATTATTTTTAAATGACTTATAAATCAAACAATTCTCAACACATAATTATTTACATATAAATATAACGGTAGATTAATGATCCAATACGGTCATCCATCAACCTAATTCATTGATTGTTTTATGATCTCCAAATGTTTTTGATTCCCCAATCCGTCATAGTCGGTCATTCCCATCGACCTAGCTACATCACTTGTCCACCAACAATCAAACCGATGATAATCGTTCTACTATACTAAATATAGTTGTTTTCCTTGATCGAGCATACCCACCTATCCATCTTCTCGACTACATTAAATTTAGTTTAATATTACGCCTATGTTTCAATTATAATCAATAGCATATTGGACGCACTCATGCACCTAGATGAAAAAAGAACTAAATTCTTCCAATTCCAGAATTTAAAAAATGCACTTTTCACGTTACATATTCTTTTTTTAAAAATGAATTAAAATAAGAAACCTACAGAAAATAATGCAAAATTAGAACGGCATGCACGTGGGGTAATCACATGCAATAAGGTAACCCATTGACCAAACGAAATAATATTACAAGAGTTGTCCCGACCTTACAAAAAACCTAATATATTTGCTTTTATATGCAATAATTTATAAAGAGACAATAACATAATGAATGCGGCGACTCGTATATCATTGAAAGGTGCCATTTAATTTTATTCGCTTTTGTATATGAGTATTTTTAATTTCAAATAAATTTCAAATAAATTTCGGGAAAATATCGATCATACTATTTAAAATACAAGTTTATGAATTAAATTGATATTAGAATATTTTAAGATTCATTGTAATTTTCCTGTAAATTAAATAATAAAAATTTTGATTATAAATTTCAACTTAGATTTGATAAACAATTATATATACATATTTGACAAATAAATTTGAAAATAAGTATTATTTATCAAATATGTATATATTAATTTTTTAAAATCAAAATTCATTATAGAATCATAAAATAATCATTAGATTTTAATTTTAATATTCGAAATATAACAATTCAAATATTTTTTTCGACGATTAAAATAATAAATAATTGATTAACGAAACTTATTTATAAATATCGACTGAAATTTTACCAAAATTTCAATATTTCAACGAAATTTAAAATCATATCATATATATTTAGGAGAGGGTATCCCTACCCACTTCCCTCATTTTTTTGTTTTTATATCAATTTTAAATTTAATTATCATCAATTTATTCCTTCATCCTTCAACAAAGATTTCTTCTAGAGATTTATTTATCATTTATTGTAAGATATTTATCATTTAAATTATTATTATTTTTTATTCACATTTCTTATATAATAAGTTTTGTTCAACATTTAAATAAAATACTTTATAATGCAATTATATGAACATTATCCTGTAATTAAATTACTTGGCAACGACTTCATAATTGTTGCCAATGTTTGCTTACAAATTACACTAATCCACATTGACTTTGAATTTGTCTTATTTCCAACAAATTCATCATTTTTTATTACAAGTCCAATTAGTTTAATTTTCAATATTTTACCCGTACCGGCGTACTGTATATAGAAGTCAACTTTACTCTTAATCTATCTTAACCGATGAAACGAATGAATAATTCAATTTCTTAATATAATATTCAACCTATTTATTTAAAAAATAGTCGATTATACTACCAATTAATTATACATCGAAAAAATATATTTAAATTTAATCTACATATTATTATTTTATTTTCATTTTATATTCCAAAAATAGAAACCGTAAAAGCGATTAACCAAAACCAATAAAAAATAAAATCTTGCCTACTAGAATTATTGACTAGTTCCAAAATTCACGAAAATCATAATTTGAATCAAAATATTCAGTATAAAACTAAGATTTTCAAAATGTAAAATGTCAGAACTTAAAAAATGTAAAAAATTATATCGTAAGAACATTAATAAAAAATTTAATTTATGAAACATTATTACGTAGATATTCAAGACACAATATTACATTACAAATAAATATAATTCAAAATAAAGCATACCGAATACTGTTATAATGCAAATGCATTCTAAAGATAAACTCTAGAGGTCTCTTCTAATTTCCAAAATACATTTTAGAATTAGAATATAAGGGTGTATTCTACAAAAATTATTTAGTGTAGAATCAGAATTTATAATTAAAATGTATGATTAGAAATTATAATTAAAAAATATATAATGTTATTTTTAAACATATATTGAATTATAAAATTCAATTGTTCAGAAATATTGAATTACAATGTAAAGACATAATTTGGAATATAAAAGAAATCAATAATTTTTTATAATAAAAAGAAAAAATATGTTGAAGACGATCATTGAAGATAAAAATAATTGAGAATGTAAACTCAAAACGAGAGAAAAAAGAGTTCAATATTATAAAAACAACAAAGATATGATTTGTAAAAAATATATAAATTTATGAATTAAAATACATAATACATTTTCATAAGCAATTATGAACTTTATTTTGCATTATATTTGAAAAATATGAATGTATTATAATCACAATTTATAATTAAAATTTGAAACATACTCAAAATATGTTTTAGAATTAGAACCTAAAATTTTGAAATTCTGAAATATGTGAAAATTAAACACTATTTGTAAATCTTGAAGCATCTTTATATTTGGGTTTAGACGAGTCTTAAGCCCCTTACCGACACATTAGTTCACCCCTCCTCTTCCAACGGAGATTTAGGGTTTAGGGTTTACGTTCTACTTGACCATATGTTTAAACATCAATGGCTAGGCTTAGAATAAATATTGAAATATGAAACCCTAGCGGGATTGCCTAAGTGTATAGAGTCATTGCCTTGTGAAGTTCATATCCAAAATTCAACCATAAGATGAGATAATGAAAGTGGGAAAATTATAGTCAAATTGCCAGCTTTATTAACATGTTTCAATCATTATTTTATTTTCATACCAATCAAATAAGGTAAGATATACAATAAAATATTTAAATAATAATATAGTAGAACATAGAATTGTGCTGGTTACAGCTTTAAGTTTGAATTGTTGAATTGGCTCAATATGCCAACTAAACCCTAAGGATTATTTTATGTATAGTTGTGATGACTATAAATCTAGAGGTTTCTCTTCTTGTTTAGATCACAACTTTTTACGAAAAAGAAAGTACTTCGAAAACACGATGAGGATCCTCTGCAGTGACTATGCTGCAAGGATCCGGCGACCCTTAGTCGCACTTTTGATATTAGCATGTTCCAACGTTTTGGCTGATTATTCTTCTCCACCACCACCATATGCTTACGTGTCACCACCACCACCCTCTTCACCGCCTCCTTATATATATGTTTCTCCCCCTCCACCATTGAAGTCACCGCCTCCGCCGTATGTTTATTCATCTCCACCTCCACCAATGCATTCACCACCACCACCGTATATTTACCAATCTCCACCTCCACCGTATGTTTACAAATCACCACCACCACCACCATACATGTATCAATCCCCACCTCCACCGTATGTTTACAAATCTCCACCTCCACCGTCACCCTCGCCACCGCCACCATATATATACAAATCTCCACCTCCACCGTCACCATCACCGCCTCTGCCATATGTATACAAATCTCCACCTCCACCGTCACCATCACCCCCTCCACCATATGTATACAAATCTCCACCTCCACCATTAACCTCGCCACCGCCACCATATGTATACAAATCTCCACCTCCACCGTCACCATCACCACCTCCACCATATGTATACAAATCTCCACCTCCGCCGTCTCAATCTTTGTCTCCGCCGTATTACTACATGTCTCCACCACCTCCAAAAAAAACACCCACTACACCAATTTCGCTAGTTGTAAAGGTAACTGGAAAAGTTTATTGTTATCGGTGCTACAATTGGACATACCCGGATAAATCGCATGATAGAAAGCATCTTGAAGGTAAGAAAAATCTACATTAAAATGTTTAAATTACAAAGTGATTTTAAAATTCATAACATTATTTATTTGCAAAAATTATTGATGAATTCAAAGTGCAATTATATATAATGCAAGTATGATTAAAATTGATGTATTTTTGTGTATCAGGTGCCACTGTAGAGGTGACCTGCAAGGCCGGGGATAAAAATATAGTCAAATATGGAAAAACAAAAGATAATGGCAAATACTCTATCACACTTGAAGGTTTGGATTATGAAAAATACGGTTACCATGAATGCAAGGCAAAACTCTATACACCACCTCCAAAGTCAATGTGCAAAATGGCAACCAGTCTAAATATGGGTGACAAAGGAAGCTCTCTCAAAATCAAATCAAAAACGAATTATGAAGTTGTTCTACATGCTAAGCCTTTTGCCTATGCACCCAAAACACTGTATAAGGAGTGTAAGAAACATATTTCGCCATCGTATCACCATACTCCTCCTTCTCCTTATATTTATATTTCACCGTCTCCACCAATGTTATCATCACCACCACCTCCATATGTTTACAAATCGCCTCCTCCACCCTCATTATCACCGACACCTCCATATGTCTATAAGTCGCCCCCACCACCGTCACCATCACCGCCATCTCCATATGTCTACAAATCTCCCCCACCAGTATCCCCTTCACCGCCTCCTCCATATGTCTACAAATCTCCTCCACCACCGTCCCCATCACCACCTCCACCGTATGTCTACAAATCACCTCCACCACCGTCCCCATCACCGCCTCCTCCATATATGTACAAATCTCCTCCACCACCATCACCTTCACCGCCTCCTCCATATGTCTACAAATCTCCTCCACCACCGTCACCTTCACCGCCTCCTCCATATGTCTACAAATCTCCTCCACCACCGTCCCCTTCACCGCCTCCTCCATATGTCTACAAATCTCCTCCACCACCGTCACCTTCACCACCTCCTCCATATGTCTACAAGTCTCCTCCACCACCATCGCCTTCACCACCTACTCCATATGTCTACAAATCACCTCCCCCATCGTCGCCTTCACCGCCTCCTCCATATGTCTACAAATCACCTCCACCACCGTCCCCATCACCGCCTCCTCCATATGTCTACAAATCTCCTCCACCACCATCATCTTCACCGCCTCCTCCATATATCTACAAATCTCCTCCACCACCGTCACCTTCACCACCTTCTCCATATGTCTACAAATCTCCTCCACCACCGTCCCTATCACCGCCTCCTCCATATATGTACAAATCTCCTCCACCTCCGTCCCCATCTCCGCCCTCTCCATATGTGTACAAATCTCCTCCACCACCTTCACCTTCACCGCCTCCTCCATACGTCTACAAGTCACCTCCACCGCCATCGCCTTCACCCCCTCCTCCATATGTGTACAAGTCTCCTCCACCACCGTCACCTTCACCCCCTCCACCATATGTCTACAAATCTCCTCCACCGCCATTGCCTTCACCGCCTCCTCCATATGTCTACAAATCTCCCCCACCACCGTCATCTTCACCGCCTCCTCCATATGTCTACAAATCTCCTCCACCACCGTCCCCATCACCACCTCCACCGTATGTGTACAAATCACCTCCGCCACCTTCACCTTCACCACCTCCTCCATATGTCTACAAGTCTCCTCCACCGCCATCGCCTTCACCACCTCCTCCATATGTCTACAAATCACCTCCCCCACCGTCGCCTTCACCGCCTCCTCCATATGTCTACAAATCTCCTCCACCACCGTCACCTTCACCGCCTCCTCCATATATGTACAAATCTCCTCCACCTCCGTCCCCATCTCCGCCCCCTCCATATGTGTACAAATCTCATCCGCCACCTTCACCTTCACCGCCTCCTCCATATGTCTACAAATCTCCCCCACCACCATCACCTTCACCGCCTCCTCCATATGTCTACAAATCTCCACCACCACCGTCACCTTCACCGCCTCCTCCATATATGTACAAATCTCCTCCGCCACCTTCACCTTCACCGCCTCCTCCATACGTCTACAAGTCTCCTCCACCACCGTCCTCATCACCACCTCCACCGTATGTCTACAAATCACCTCCCCCACCATCCCCATCACCGCCTCCTTCATATGTCTACAAATCTCCTCCACCACCGTCACCCTCACCGCCTCCACCATATATGTACAAATCTCCTCCACCTCCGTCGCCATCTCCACCCCCTCCATATGTGTACAAATCTCCTCCACCACCTTCACCTTCACCACCTCCTCCATACGTCTACAAGTCTCCTCCACCGCCATCTCCATCACCGCCTCCTCCATATGTGTACAAGTCTCCTCCACCACCACCATCGTCACCTTCAACCCCTCCTCCATATGTCTACAAATCTCCTCCACCGCCATCGCCTTCACCGCCTCCTCCATACGTCTACAAGTCTCCTCCACCACCATCGCCTTCACCACCTCCTCCATATGTCTACAAATCTCCTCCACCACCGTCGCCTTCACCGCCTCCTCCATATGTCTACAAATCTCCTCCACCACCGTCCCCATCACCACCTCCACCGTATGTGTACAAATCACCTCCCCCACCGCCCTCATCACCGCCTCCTCCATATGTCTACAAATCTCCTCCACCACCGTCACCTTCACCGCCTCCTCCATATGTGTACAAATCACCTCCACCACCGTCACCTTCACCGCCTCCTCCATATATCTACAAATCTCCTCCACCTCCATCCCCATCTCCGCCCCCTCCATATGTGTACAAATCTCCTCCGCCACCTTCACCTTCACCGCCTCCTCCATACGTCTACAAGTCTCCTCCACCACCATCGCCTTCACCACCTCCTCCATATGTCTACAAATCTCCTCCACCACCGTCCTCATCACCACCTCCACCGTATGTCTACAAATCACCTCCCCCATCGTCCCCTTCACCGCCTCCTCCATATGTCTACAAATCTCCCCCACCACCATCACCTTCACCTCCTCCTCCATATATGTACAAATCTCCTCCACCTCCATCCCCATCTCCGCCCCCTCCATATGTTTACAAATCTCCTCCACCACCTTCACCTTTCCCGCCTCCTCCATACGTCTACAAGTCTCCGCCACCGCCATCGCCTTCACCACCTCCTCCATATGTGTACAAGTCTCCTCCACCACCGTCACCTTCACCCCCACCTCCATATGTCTACAAATCTCCTCCACCGCCATCGCCTTCACCGCCTCCTCCATATGTCTACAAATCTCCCCCACCACCGTCACCTTCACCGCCTCCTCCATATATGTACAAATCTCCTCCACCACCTTCACCTTCCACGCCTCCTCCATATGTCTACAAGTCTCCTCCACCGCCATTGCCTTCTCCGCCTCCTCCATACGTCTACAAGTCTCCTCCACCGCCATTGCCTTCACCGCCTCCTCCGTATATATACAACTCCCCACCACCTCCTTATGTTTACCAATCTCCTCCACCATCTTCACCATCACCTCCGCCTCCTTATATCTACAAATCACCCCCTCCTCCATCAATGTCTCCACCACCTCCGATGTACTATTGATCACTCCCATCTTAAACATGGGTACTCTCACTTATCCTTTTTATAGTCAATTATTTTTGTAATAATAACTCTGAATTAACCTTGCTTTATTTTGCAGCATTTATCAATTTCAAATCAAAAATCCTTCAATGGGAAAGAAGACATACACATCATTCATGTATTTCATTCAATAAAAGTGTGCAAGCATTAGAAAGCTTCATCTCTCATGTTTTTTCAATTTGTGTGTACCAAACTTCCATTGTTATCTCTTCACATTTATCTTTTATATTCTTGGAGAAAAAAATTGTTGTTTTCTCAAAGTCAATGTGATGATTCTGACAATGACATGTTTTTGTTGTTATTTGTCGTTTTATATGAACAAAACAATCAAAAAACTATAATCATGTCAAAGGGCTCAACCAATTCATCGTCGGGTATTCGTGGAGATAGTTTTCCATTCATTCTTAACGAAATTATAAGAGTTTCATACTCATGAAGCAGCATAGTCGACATATCTTTATTGTCTATTCTTACAGCATTGTATTCATTTTCATTGAATTCTACTCTACAATAAGAATCTTTTGGTTTGAAGGTGAATCTGTCGTAGCTACGATTACAAATAACTTCATTTGAGAAATAGCATCTCTCAAATTCATATGCTCTAATAGTTGTGTGAATTGATTTGTCATGCAATGATATCAAATGATATCATCATGTGTTATTTCACCAATGGCGTCAATTTCCCATGAACCATGGATATAGTTTTATCACCTCATCCGAATATGCCTTAGTTATTATCAATACTCCCATTGATTGATACGCAATAAATAACAATACATTGTTAAATTTATATTTTTATAAATTTTTTGTCAAGATCGATATTTTTCAAAAAAACAATTATAATACATGTTTTTAGACATGGGGTGAGTTTTTAATGTACAAAAAACTACCAAATATATTTATATATTTTTTAAATAAAATCAAACATTTTTGAGTATTTTATGATTTTACTTATTTTTTAAAAATAGAAATTTAATATTATTCAAAACCTATATGATAGTGATCATATGAAAATATCGTAATTCTAACAAGTTTAGAAGTATTTCTTACAATTTAATCATGTGATTTAAAATTATAAAAAAACCATTAATTTATAATGATTAAACATCTAGATCATCTTAATCATTAGCATGACTACTATTTCTAAGATTACTAGTATAACTATGTGATCCACCACTATTGCTAATCGAACTACGTGCGATAAACTTGTAAAAGAGTATCATCGAGTAAAATCATTTGTGCAGGATTCAACTTTTCCAGATCAATATTCATCAACTTATGCTTATGTCAGGTTCATATAGTTTGTTGAATTCATCAAAGTGTTTGTTGATTTGCATTAATTTTTGGATATTTCTCCGGCATCCATTCCACTCGCAGTGAAGAATATTAATGTAATATTTATATTTTATAAGCATTCGATATTTATATTGAATTAAAAATATTAAAATTAAATGTAATATTCAAAGATAATATGAAAAATAAATAGATAAAGTTGATTAGATAAAAGATAAAAAAAATTTGAAGAGATGAGATGAGTTGGAAATTTGAGAATTAGAAACAAAAAATGAGATGTATATGAGAAAATAATTATGTGTAGAGAGATATATAAGGTTGAACTAGTTTTTGATGGGGACAAAGTTACATTAACCTAGCACATTTCTCCTTGTAGAATAATTGAGTGTTAGAATAAAAAACTAACCTCAATCCATTAGTGGAATCACAATAACCCCAAAAATAAAACGATACAATATATTTAATGTCGAGTATAACTCATATAGAAGCTCTCATAGTTTGATTATAGATTAAGATTAGTAAAGCTAACCATTATTCACACTCAGTCGACACACACAACTCTCAATATTATTATAGTATTTTTGTAATAAATACGCAATGCTGGGTTCAATAGTTCTTGTAGTGTTTTATTATTATATATAGTGTCAATATTTCATCCAATATCAAATATGATACTCATGTCCCCCAAATCCCTACTTTCTCATTACTCTTGAAATAATGTGAAGCTCAAAGTTCCAAAATTTGGCAATGATCTTAAATTTCAATCCCAATAAATAATTATTAGTATTTGAGCAACATACTAATAATGAACGGGCGACGCGTAAATTTGGTCCTCGTAGTTTCCTATTTTTGCAATTTTGGTCCTCCCACTTTGACAATTGTGGCAAATTAAGTCCTTTAACTTTATGTGTGGCAAAATTAGTCCTCATATTTTGCCACATTTGAAAAATTTCATTTAGATGACTAAATATGAAATTTGAGGACCGATTTTGCCAAATGTTACAAAATAGGAGGACTGATTTTGCCAAATGTTCAAAATTCGAGGACTGAAAATGCCAAAAAAAACTTGGATGACTAAATTTGCCACAATGATCAAATTACGAGGACCAAAGACGTCATTTTCTCAATATAGAACATTTATATGTACAAAATTACACATTCATTAACTTCATCTTCATTCTCATAAATTGGAGGATCTATTTCTTCGAAGAGTATGACATTTATATCTTCTACGTCGTCAATCGTTCTCCCAAATTTCCTGAAATCAATGCATCAATATCATCTAGGTCATCAAGATCAATTGGACAAGGATGTTCATTATTTGAATGCACTGATAATGTTTGATATCAATATCATAGTTAAATATAAATAATAAAAACATGAAATCGGGTAAATAAGAAAATAAAGAATAATAAAAAAAATTAAAATCATAATTGAAAAGATTACATATCTTTAAGTTTTTTACTGTACCTCACAAATACGATGACATTCACTCTTGAATGCTCTAGTTCATTCCTCTTTTTCGTATGTATTTAATCAAAAACTTTCAATTTCGTTCACAACATGATGATGAACTTGGTTGACCAAGAATCTTAATAGCAATTTTTTCAACTTAGGTGCACATCCATCAAACAACTTCTACCAATCAGCTAAACATATAAGTCATATAAAAGAAT
Organism: Utricularia reniformis; assembly: GCA_009725065.1. Classification (NCBI taxonomy): domain Eukaryota; kingdom Viridiplantae; phylum Streptophyta; class Magnoliopsida; order Lamiales; family Lentibulariaceae; genus Utricularia; species Utricularia reniformis. The sequence continues at coordinate 151,751 of RWGZ01001153.1, read as the reverse complement.
ATATGAATGTATATGAATAAAATGATTGATAAATCTTGATAAACAAGCATGGTTGATGTTGTTTGTCTTGACTAGCTTCTATGGCAATAGGACGTCTAAATACTTTAAATTTATCCCGAAATAATTTTATCTCTTCCAAATACACATTAATATCCATTGTCTCTTTCTTTGTGATGACATTTAATACATCATTCATTAAAGCTTCAATCTTTGTGTGATGATTTGGATTATATTGAAATTGAGGATTCAACCAATAAACATAGTCATTTAGATCTTTTTTGAATTTTGTAGCCCAATAATTGTAGTATATGGTACATATAATCTTTCATCATTTTCAAAAGTTGACATGATCGTTTTTATAACTCTATCTACACCATCATAAAGATATCTAATGTTGGGCTTCTTGTCTCCATAAACCAATCTCAAAATTTTCATCAATGGTTATAATTTTTTGACTATAACTAAGCAATCAATCCAAAATCTATCAATTTTTACTATTTTTTTAAACTCCAAACCTTACTACCCTTTTCCTAAGGTTGACTGAACAAATTCTCTATATAGGGCCAATACCTCGAGGTCCTCACGATGTTGGACCAAGCTTCGCAATGCAATGAAAATCGTGTCGAATCTAGTCTCCGTTGGACAATTTCTCTCAAACCATTTCTCTTTCTCAACAATGCAAGCAAGTGAATGTGATTATATGCAAACTTAGAAACCTTGAATGCTTGTTCAACAACCTCTCGAATGCATCACAATTTTCCAATATTCGTCATCATCAAATTGAAACAATGAGCGGCGCATGGAGATCAGGTAATTGAACCATAGTGTTCTTCAATTAGGTGTCTCGCCACAACATAATTTGATGCATTATCTGTCACAGTATGAACAATATTTTTATCTCCAACCCACTTGATCACATTTTGAAATAAATAGAAAAGAAGCTGTGCAATCTTGCATTTATCAGAAAAACGAACTTATTTGAAAAAAATAGCTCCATGAGGACTATAGACTAAGAAATTAATAAATGACCGTGAATATCCATTTGTCCAACCATCTAAGTCCTCATCTAACCATCCAAGTTGAATACTATCAATCGAAAGCTGCAATTCTTGTTTCGTTTTTTTAATATATGTACTCGTAGCTCATGATAAGATGGGGGTTTGAATCAATATCCCAACACATATACTACCTGCATCATAGAGTGAAAGTATGGAAATCTACAACAATTAATATGAATAGATATGTCATAGAAAAATTTAGCAATTTTAGAATTAGCTTATTTCACTGCTTCTTTTCTAATCCAAATTTTTTTTAAGAGTTGGTTGAACTTTTGTTGCTCCTTTTCCTTTTGTTGCTCTACTACCACATGAATTTTTAATATGCATTTCACATATTTCCTCGATATCCTCAAAATTCTGTTGATACTCTTCTATGAAATTTCTTAAATCACTTGATGAAGGTCTTTTCTTTGACGACTCTTCAAGTAAGGATAACTCCATTTTTTTTCTCACCTCATTAGACACTTTAGAACATGATGTTGCATCCCCGTGTCTGCCTATTGTATGTTTTTTTCACTCTGTGTATCCCTCCTCCTTTATTACACAACATAAAACTTGACGATCATCCTCAACTAGTTGGATAGTAGATTTCCAAGCAGGATCAGTTTTAGCACGATGAGGACAAGATGTTTGAGAGAACATGATATTTTCATTAGCACTACCATTGATTTCCAGAGCCTTTAGATTAATACGCCAAGGAAACCAATGCAATACACTTATAGCTATAATAAAACCCTTATCATTTGGCTTGCTGATAAATTGTAAGGCACAAAACAAAGAAAAAAATCAGAAATCAAATTCAAACAAATTGAGTTATAATAAAACAACTATGTCTTCCCCAAAAATAGAACATAAACTCATAAAGGCAAAAACAATGTAAAAGAAAATCTATGTATGAGGTATGCAAATTTATCAAATTTCATCAAATTAAAATGTAAACTTTTTACCTACAACTCCAGCCTATATGAAGCAAGCCGAAACACGTTAGTCTCAACGCTCAAATTTGTTTCTTCAAAACTTTACCAAAAGAGATGAAATAGATCCACCATGCACAAATTCGAGTAGAATCATGCCATCGCTAACTATCTATGAGAAACAAGGTAAAATATGCTTAGATCCGAAATAGGGATTCAAAACCTAACATTTAAAGCTTAAAGGATCTTTTACGAATTCGTCTACTTGCCACTGTCTACAAACTAGAAACTTCAACTGATTCTTCTACTGGTTGTTGGTCACTAATATCCAGCATCACCGCCATGGAACTTCACCCAGAAACTAGGACTGTTTGTATGGAGCTTCGTCTACTGCGACGATGAGAAAGAAGACCTAGAAATGGCTAGAAACGCAAGCGGAATAAATCAACATCTAGAGTCTGAAACATAGAACATTTTGTAAGGACCCCTCAGGGGTGCGAGAGAGAGGGCACCTTAGGCGAATCCATACATCGGCTATAGACGAGGAACGATCAGAGATTAAGTATAGTGATTCGTCTTCCATTGCACGAGGCTTTTTTCCCTAGCAAAGTGGCAAGCGGAATGTTAGAACTGGAAATTTAAGCGTGCTCACCTTGGAGCAATTCAGGGATGGGTAACCCACTGGGAAGTGTGGGTGTTAGGGAAAAAGTAAAGCCGTGAGGACTAGGTGGATGTCATTAGGGTCAGCCTAGTCCAAAGAGGACAATATCGTGCAAGCGGAAAGGCGGGTCGTTACATTTGGTATTAGAGCAGGACCCGGGTTATAGTCGGTGTGTTTGGGCACCCTGGAGCAATTCATGGATGGGTGACCCACTGGGAAGTGTGGGGGCTAGGGAAAAAGTAAAACTGTGAGGACTAGGTGGGTGTCATTAGGGTCAGCCTAGTCCAAAACGGACAATATCGTGCAAGCGAAAAGGCGGGTCGTTGCATTTGGTATCAGAGCAAACTCCAATACTAAATTGGTATTGGAGCGGTCGTAGAAATTTTAATAGATGTCATTTGAAGTTGAGGGTTGTGTTAAGGTTCGGGATTAAGTGAATTGGTACAGCCGACCATAGGAAGGGTAAAGTGTAGAGTGTATAAAACGTGTCGCGTTGAGTAATGTCTATTTCTATGATAGAATGAGATATATGAAATACGATATGAATGTTGAGATTAGTAGTCAAAAGGATTATTCATATTAGATGTTCCAATACTCAGAGATACATAATGGATAAATAAAGGATATTAACGAATGACTATATATATTTAGAGGAATCCAAATAATACGTAAGGAGGTTCATAAGAGTATTAAGACGTCCGAGTTTCGAGGAGGTCTACGAACTACGATGAATATGGGATAAGTTGGCAAAAGTATTATTGGGATAAGAGGTGTATTATGGATCAGAATCATTTTTAGCCAAAAAAAGGGGGGGGGTCTTTAGCAGACCAAACATTTTACGGATGAAGCTTAAGACAAAGACAAGAGGTAGAAATTGGAAAAATTATTGGTTTCGAATATATTTTACGAGATATTGATAGAGAAATAATATGTTTGTATCGAAAGTGGGGAAAGTAGGTTATTTATGAAGCAATGAGTGAGTTTTAGAATGACGGTCGATAGATGGGTGATTCTNTTGTAGTGTTTTATTATTATATATAGTGTCAATATTTCATCCAATATCAAATATGATACTCATGTCCCCCAAATCCCTACTTTCTCATTACTCTTGAAATAATGTGAAGCTCAAAGTTCCAAAATTTGGCAATGATCTTAAATTTCAATCCCAATAAATAATTATTAGTATTTGAGCAACATACTAATAATGAACGGGCGACGCGTAAATTTGGTCCTCGTAGTTTCCTATTTTTGCAATTTTGGTCCTCCCACTTTGACAATTGTGGCAAATTAAGTCCTTTAACTTTATGTGTGGCAAAATTAGTCCTCATATTTTGCCACATTTGAAAAATTTCATTTAGATGACTAAATATGAAATTTGAGGACCGATTTTGCCAAATGTTACAAAATAGGAGGACTGATTTTACCAAATGTCCAAAATTCGAGGACTGAAAATGCCAAAAAAAACTTGGAGGACTAAATTTGTCACAATGATCAAACTACGAGGATCAAAGACGTCATTTTCTCAATATAGAACATTCATATGTACAAAATTACACATTCATTAACTTCATCTTCATTCTCATAAATTGGAGGATCTATTTCTTCGAAGTGTATGACATTTATATCTTCTACGTCGTCAATCGAATCTCCCAAATTCCCTGAAATCCATGCATCAATATCATCTAGGTCATCAAGATCAATTGGACAATGATGTTCATTATTTGAATGTCACTGATATTGTTTGATATCAATATCATAGTTAAATATAAATAATAAAAACATGAAATCTGGTAANAATATGTAATTTTAGAAAAGTATTTAGCATAAATAATTAATATTGAGATAAAATAATGAAAGGAGAGAGCTCGTGAGAGAAGTTGGCCATGGAATTGTAAGACAATGTCCGGTGGAGTTGTTGGGAGGAAAGGTGCCTTGCGGACTTGCATCTTTTTGTAGATATAGATGGAAAACTGGCGGAGAAATGTCACAAGGCTAGTAGTCACAGGGCCGTTAAGGTAAGAGGTTGCGTATTGCATAATGGGTATTGGACAAGTAGTCATAAGGACCATTCCAATGATCGTGTATCACATAAACAGAAGAGGTTTGAGCAAATTAAAGGAAGTATTCTATAAGTGAATGTTGTGGAAATAGAGGGTTAATGTATCGAAGTGGAGGAAAAAGTTTCTTGATACAACAATAATAAGAATGTGAAAGGGTATTGGAACTCGATGAAATTCGTTATTTAGATATGACCTAAACTCAAAATTCTTGGAGATTCGAAATGAATAAAGAAAAGACGATGTAATCGGAATACAATGCATTGTAATAGGAATCGAACTGAGAAAAGTCAAGTAGGAGATAAGGTTGAGATTTCCATAAACTAGAATAAGAAACACTAAGGACTATAGATCACACTAGAATAAGAGAAATGGGATATAGATGGTAATGTACGTTCAAATGAATGGTAGGGAATTAAGGTTTATAGGAATATTAAGCCGGTTGAGTTTTGAGGATGAAACTCATCATGAGGTGGGTAGTATGTAACGATCTACATTTAAATGGAATTTAATATATTAAGATAATATTTGAGATTGGATGTCATAATGTAATCACGGTATATATATACGATTTCATGACAATATAAAGAATAGAATAATTCTGATCGGTAAGAAACGTATAATATATAACTTGATTGAAATGAACGGGAAATAGTATCGCAATTGAGATCCTCATGTTTTGAACAAATATATATGTAAGTGCAAAGTAAGATATACTTAAGAACGACAAACAATATATATATCAAATTAGAGTAATAAAAGTAAAGATGTAAATGGGAAAGTACATTTCGAATGACATATGCCGAATGGTGGTCTAAAGAAGTAGTAAGATGATCGAGTTTCGAGGGCGAAACTCATATTAAGGTGGGTAGAATGTAATATCTCTAAAAATAAAGATTAGCTAATTAAGAATTTATTGACAATAATGATTTAAAAATAATAATAAGTGAACAAATGATGAATGGGGTATGTTTTTATTTATTACGATGAATAATAATAAACAAATGAAAGATAATAGGATATTGGATTTGAAAAGCTTAATACATTACATATGACTAATGGACCAATGTGGAAGGCCCGTGACAAGTTGGGTACCTGCTATCTAGTCTCTACAATTGTAATTAATGGGGTAAAAAGGGTTTACGGTCACTGCCGCTAGGAAGCAATGGTCGGCTGCCTCAATGCCCCAATCTGATAGTCGTTGTCTCCTTGCTCCCCAAACAAACTGTCATACGTAAAGTGGTGTGAAGGCCTAATGAACTCATCGTGGTTTTTATCCTAATATGAGGTGCGATGTCTTTTCTGCTAGTATTAGGAAACTTAATTGATGTAATCCACCGTATGCTGAATATATTGTCTGCCTTGGGTGCTAATTATAAGAGTTCTCATTTTAATGTTGATAATAAATGAAGTAGTTGAATGAAAATTGTCTTAGAATGGCATATTAGAGAATTGTTCTTGACTGTGAGCTCATACATGAATCTGGAGAATGTTGACACCAATCTTATGTATTTTCGGTCAAGTAAGAAGTATCAATCATCCATCATTTAATGTGTTTTCGTTCAAATTTATGTATGGTTTCAAGCCGCAACTTGTTGTTTTTGCTTATGGCTACTTCTGTGGGTATTTAATTCCCTTAGGCATATGATGAACGTTAATAATCGAGTGCTTCAAGAGTAGAGAAACAATGATAAATTGGGATTTATGGAAGGGAAGTGGACAATGTACAATGTAAAGGTACGCAGGATGATCAATCAAGTAATCGAAGGTTCATGCTATTTTATAGATTTTACGATGAAATGTTTAAATTAAAATGTTTTGAGATACGTTGTCCCTGCGGATGCGAGCGCCCGCCGGGAGAGGGTGTCCTTATATTGTTTTTACGAAATGTTATGAAAGAATAAGACTCGGGGTGAGGAATGATGGACCGTCCGACCGAACCCGGCATCATGCCTCGCACACGATTCGCCAAAGGAAGGACATGCATGATGAAGTGAATGAAATGTTCAAGAATGAAATGGTATGTACGGAATGGGCAGAACGGATCCGAGCGAAAAAAAAGGTAGCGCCCGAGTACTCGTTCGGGGATGGGACGCATATGGCTCTTCGAGTCGACCAACAGCTAACGGTCAGCTTGGGCGAGACATGTCACCGGGCATGTAAAACAGAGCCGGCAAGATAAGTAAAAGACAAATGAGAAAATGATAAGTAATGTTTCAAGTAAAGTTCAAGTAAGTTTTACTAGGTTTTAAAATAAGATTTCGAAATAGCCCCAAGAGGGATAAGTTTTAAGTGAGTTTTGAAGAGGTTTTCAAATGAGATTTAAAACGAGCTTCAAATACTAATGAGTTTTAACGAGTTTCATAACGTTATTTCAAAGAGCTTAAAAAAGAGTTGAGTTTCAAGTATGATTTTTTTTATAAAGATGTTTTACAATGAGTGTTTAAAGAAGTTTTCAAAGCCAGACGAGTTTTCAAAATGAAAGATATTTTAGAAATGAAGATAAGTTTTTAAAGAGTTTTTTAATCGAAGTTTCTATTATTCGATTATGACCGCTCTACAGTTTGTAGGAAAAGAAGAGATTAAGGAAATCGTGGAATGAGTTGGTCGTCGGCTGATACCGAGAGTGATTATGAAGTCGGGAGAAAAGTGAGCTTGTTAATACGTTACCGAAAGGAAGATTTGAAATGAATGAGATAAAGTTGTCGAAGTTTATTTATGAGTTTTATTTTGATGTCGTAAGTTTTATTGATATTGTAATATGATAAGTGCCTTGTGTTCCAAAGAAGAATAGAGCACGGCATGTCGCACACCGGAAACGTCTAGGCCCGATTTCCGGGCGTGACAGATTGGTATCAGAGCTTAAAAAATAAGCATGTTTGTATTGAACCGGACCACCAAAAATATGGTTTACGGTCGAACCAGTTCGATCGCATTTGAAAATCTAGATTTTAAGTAAGAAAATAACTTATTATATTTATACTCGATTTAATTAAATTTAAAATATTAAAAATACATGCAATAAAAGATATTTAAGAAATTTAACATCCACGTCGTCCTAACACCACTACGATGAGTTCTCTATAATGCTTCACAAATGTTATACATTTTATCTCCATAATAATATTAAAATGCTAATTGATGAGAACTCTAGGACCGGGTACCCTGTAATGGGTGAAGTCCGATAGCAGTTGGGCCGACTTAAATAATCAAAACGAACTCTTATAGCCCACTCACACCTTCAGGAAGAGCGGCCCGAGGTTCAACACAAAGGACCGAAGATAACCTTAGTAAATAAAAGCATTATCTGCCAGCTGGCTCCGGGGTTCGGTCCGAACGGTTACAGACGGTTACAGGCTCACGCGTTCCACGCTTCGAGCCCTATCACGTTTATCATGCTTCGGGCCCGATCACGCAAACCACGCCTCGGTCCCAGCCTAGTTTTACATCCTGCGATAACAACCTCTAACAAACTTGTCAGAGGCGGTTACAGGACGTGGATTACACTCGCCGGCGGCTCTATAAATACAGGGCAAGACGAAGGAAATAACAGGACTCTTTGGACGCGGAAGAACAGGCTGTTACTCTGCCGGATTCTTCTCGCTTTCTTTACCTCATCATTTTCATTAGCCTGTCTTGTATAAACTGTTGAGTTATTTTACTAGTGAGCAGGCTAAGAGCATAATCAGCTCTTAGTCGAGTGGTTTTCACCCCGATTCACGGGGTTTCCACTATATATTGCCGTGCATTTATTTTGGTTTTTAGCTTTTGATCGTCTTCCACATTTTAAAGAAATCATAACCGAGTTCGTTTGTTGAACGAACCGGACGACTGTTGGTACCCCCTAAAAAGGGACCATAACA